>VOMN01049125.1:0-25453 GCA_014899125.1 Orchestia grillus | reverse complement strand
CTCTATTAATTTTCTTTCTAATCAGAACTAGCTTATTTGATTGACGAACACAAATTTGAAGAAAATTCGAAAGTTTGTATTTATACATGATAGTGCTTTGGTTGTAATAGGTTAGATGATCTCGTGTACCATATATGGCCCACTCCTGAGGCAACGTGTTAACCCATCGCGTGGTGGTGTGACTTTGGCCCACACGTAAATCTGCCTTACACCTTACTTTGGCATTACTGTTACACTCTGACCGCCATGTTCGCCATATATGGTACACGCGATCATCTACCGTAAGCAAACCAGTAAGGTATATGAATACAAATTTCCAAGTTTCACGAAATTTATATTCAATAGTCGTATTTGCTAGTTTAGATTAGAGGGAAAATTGATAGGATAACCGAATTTCTTGAACCAAAATCCTTCATTTTAAATTCACGTCGGAGATATTGCTCGACATGAAATTTTACCTGTTTGGAGCGCTGCGGTCGAATTGTTAAAATAACTTCAATTCGCCTCTTTGTTCTGGTGCTGCGTGTGTCGCAGAGAGAGCCCTGGACACAGCCATGAATTGTTCATTCAAACACCAAACAGAAGTTAGTTTACCGTCAAAGATTATTTCAAGGCGTGAAAGATTAAGGTTAACAGACTTTGAGAAGAGTAAGCCATGTATACGAGTGACTTCAACCTTATTCGTTGAGAAAACTTAAAGAATGGTGTGTAAATTATCGTGTTTTGACGACGTCCAAAATCCAGCGATTCGTGAAAACAACATTGATGGACTTACTTTATTGTTAAACTTTGTAGCGATAGTGAAATTATGCAGTTAATAACAGCAGGTACTCCACGTATACACACACAGGGCCGGTTGGGTTTAGGATGCGTAAAAATAGCACTCCTCTATTGTAAGTTAGTTGGGCAACTTTGAGGCGCCTTTCTTGCAAACCTCTTACGAAATAGGACTTGTTTACTGAACTGGCAGTGAAAATCACCTCTTTGAAATTTTAAAAGCGCCCGGGGGCAGGTACCGTTTAAGAATGCCCGGGATCAGGTACCGTATTTCATTCCATATTTTTCGACATAAATGTTCCTTGTACTTATTGTCTTTTTGAATGATGCCATCAGCTGAAAACAGCTTCTCGGGATGTAGTCTAAAGGGGATTTAAAAACAGAATATTCCATCATTTGCGATGGCTTTCGATTCTCAGCTACGTACTTCGCCAGTAGACGTCATCCTTGCAGGATTTTTGCAGTCCTCAGGTGTGCCTTTAACGGCCCTCCGTTAACACTTCATGCCCTTTTTTAATCGCTCAAACCCCCGTTATTTTCTTCTCCTTTATCTGGACTGGAAGTCGTGCTGTGAGAGTGGTCTGCAGCGCGCATATCGGTGATGCTGTCCACTTCTTTCGTCCATTCTCCATTTCTCTCTCATGCTAGAATACTACGCTGTTCTAAGGGCTCGCACGTGACTGCAGCTTAAACCTGTTACGCTCGAGTGTGAGTCTAAAGTCACATCACTTATAAACGTTGCTTTAACAGGCTTGGATTCAGCTTTCATCTAATAACTAATGCGACGCAGGGAGCACCTGTTCCCGTTAATACATTTGTGGAGTTTTATTCATAGATTCAATCAAAGAGCCCACAAAGTGAAGGTTAGTTAATTATCTGCTAGAAATATATTCAGGTCGAAAAGAGGTAACATCTCAAGACATTGATGTGGTCGTGTTTGCCTGCCCCAGCGAGCGGATCAGCTTCCCCCCTTGACACCAGCTGCAGCTCGGCTGGCTCACCTTGTCTGCCACAGCGCCTGCCGTTAGGTGGCCCTTTGTCCGTACGGCTGACCAAAGAACTGCAGTCTGGAATATTTTCTCCAGCGGCGCAATTTCCGGGTAAGGATTGCGCTGAGGGGAATTGGCCTTCAGCGTGTCTTGGGGAGTGAGCACCGCTACGGGCAAATGTACGACTCCCAGCACCCTTGGGCAATGAGGTATGGGCTGATGTAAGGTGTTCCATAAAGGTCGCCTTAATTGATTTCGGCGAAACTTTCGTGCATCGAAGTTTGAAGGCACGCTGTCATCGTGTTGGGTGCCTTACTTCACATAAATCATTGGCTTAGGTTTTCTATAAAGATACCTGCGTGCGGTGCGTCATAGAGCATTTTACAACTGAGCAACGCGGTCTCAAGTGAAGATATTTTATTAAAATTCAGCGCTTCTTGTGGAACACCTTACAGTATTCGTCCCTGTCTGTTTTGAGGAGTCAGCGGTCCTCATTGTTTAGATTAGCTTTCGTAGTAAGGGAGGGCTCGCGTGTTCTTTTTCTGTCCTTTCGTTTTTGTGGAAGCCAAGAGTCCTGCCTAACTGACTCCTTGCTTGAAAATTTTCTATGTCCCGCATCATTCCCTCGTACGTCAATCTCGGTACGGTGCTCCCTGCCGTGGGTACGGTGCTCCCTGCCGTTGGTACGGTGCTATCTGATGTGGGTACGGTGCNCTGCCGTGGGTACGGTGCTCCCTGCCGTGGGTACGGTGCTTGCACTCATGCATTATACGTGTGGTTGCCGTAGTTTAACTCAGTTATGAGAAGATTCAGCGTCGGATTTTCAGGACGAGTTATGAAGCGCTATTATTTAAACTAATAACTCACGCTTTGTAGAACTAGAAGTTAACTGAAAGTTTGTAGGGTAGGGATATAAATTAAAAGTCTTCTAGACCGTCTTGTTATAAAATAACTTTACATCAGGCAGTCTAACCCTCAAGGCGCATAGGTTAGTCAACAGTGGTAAGTAAATTTGTCTATCGTATGCTACGGAGGGGAGGGGGGCTGGTGACCCCAGAGAGCCACTGTTAGATTACTTCAGCTATAGATAGGCCTTCAGGACTTCTATTTTTTGTGCTCAATTTGTTTCTGTCCATTTTCAGACCTTCTTCGCTGATTATTCCTTGTGTGTTTCTTGTTGCTCCTTAAGTTGCTGCTCCGAGGCGCAGGGACGCCCTATGGCAACACGCCTGTGTGTGTGGCGAGTCCACACGTTCCCTGCAGTACATGGCAAATGGTCCTTCTTTTCGCTCTCTTCAGATCGCATTTCAGTATCTAGCTCAAATTTAAGGGATTAATTTAAGGCAAGGAGCAAGGGAGCCTTCAACCTATTATCTAATAATAATAAAAATAATAATAATGAGGCAGTTTGACCCCTGGGGCTCTTGTGAAGAAACCTTGTACCCGCCATATACGAGGAAGCAATGCGTACAGAAATTCAGGTCTTCTAAGGTGACTAATCCTGAGGAGGATTTCAGTTATGGCCTCATTTTTGAAACCTTGAACTTGTCTTATAAGAAACTTTATATTAGTCTTGTATACAAAACTTATACTAGTCTTATATAAAAATTCTTATAGTAGCCTTATATAAGAAATCTTATAGTAGCCTTANAGCCTTATACCGGCCTCACGTGAGAAGCCTTATACCGGCCTCACGTGAGAAGCCTTATACCGGCCTCACGTGAGAAGCCTTTTGCTAGCGTTATAGGCTTAAGATGCGTACTGACAAGGCACCAGAGCAGGGAAAACCAGAATAAATTGCTACAAAGTGTGACTCAGGTTGCCTTGAAGTAAGTCTAGGAATAGAGTCTTCGCGAATACTTTCCGCTGGGCTGCGGAGGGCAGCCGTGACGGTTTGATCCCGACGCCCCACTTCCAAGTACGAGCAGCTGCAGCGGCAGCAGCTCCTTGTGGACCCGCCATGTCCTTGAAAATACAAGGAATTATGCGATTTCCTCAACGCATCATGGGCTCACAAAAAGCACCTCGCGGGATTGAGCAATCGTCGTGGCCAGTTCTTCTCGCACTTAGGAGTTACGCTGCGCCATTGTTGTATATTAGAGCAGCATCTGTCCGTCGACGGGCGCGCCCTACGAAAGCGTGGAAACGCTGTCTCCGTCGCCTCAGGAGTTGGCGTTATGCAGGGAGAGCGTTGCAGTAGCACGAGCATTGGACCCACTGCTTCGTATGGTTTTGTCTTCAAATTCATTGTGTTGAAAATCCGGTGGAGTTCCTTTGGTTGACATTATTGCGTAATTCCGTTTGCTTATCGACTGAAATACAATTGAAAACGAATTCACTGCTAGAACTCTTTACATTCAGTTTACGAGAGGGAGCTTCACTGCTGATACCACGCGCTGAAGCCTCGTGTTGCTTCCCGCATGGCCGGGGTGTGTACCGACACTGAACGTATTTTCAGTGAAAGCCTACATTTTCAATGCTTTAACTGCTCCGATTTTTAAACTAATATGCACAATTCAGCGTTACAACTCGGGGACAAACGGTAAGTTTCATCAACCCTGGAATGGTAACCCTAAATCTGACGTTACGTGAACGAGAGGCTCTTGATTTTAAATCCACATGAAGAGATTGTCGGGCAAACTACGAGGTATGACACAAATTTACCATTCCAGGGTTGCTGTTGCAGTCAAGCTAGCACAAAACGACCTGAATCTTCCCATTCAGCCCCAAAAATCAATCTTGCACACACTTAGAATACCACCGTCGTCAGGTTGGTCACAGTGTCCGCTCCTGAAGGAGGTGCGTGAGGGCACTCGCAGGGAAAGGACGGCGGCGTCCTCTGCTGTAGCGCACGTCCCGACGCTCGAATGCGAACTTTGATAAGCGCACACGCACCTCGCCAGCAGGAGAGATTCCCTTCTACGTTATCTTGTGACTTAAGCATTCTTGTCAAGCGCTGCTTTTGGCGCCGTAGGAGGGCTTCCATTGGGAAAGGAAAGATATATAAGACATTCCTGAAGGCCTCACACCAGGAATCCGAGTCGCGAAACTTTTTCCCAGGAATTTGAGTCGCGAAACTTTTTCCCAGGAATCTGAGTCGCGAAACTTTTTCCCAGGAATCTGAGTCGCGAAACTTTTTCCCAGGAATCTGAGTCGCGAAACTTTTTCCCAGGAATCTGACCTGCGCACCGACCTGCATGCTCTCGCCGAAAGAAGAGTACAAGCTACGTGTAATTAATAATCTTGTTAAAAATTATTCACACATAATCGACAGGAGCTAAGATACGGCATGTGTAATTATAATAACAATTTACGCCAAATTAACAGAAGACAAGTTGGGTCATGTGTAATTCTAATGAAAGTATTTATGCCAAATCGACAAGACATGTTAGAGCAAGTGTAATTATGATAACATTCATTTCCTCCTCACCGACTGGAAAGTGCAAATTACTGCAAGTTAAATTACGAAGAAAATGATTTTCTCCTTGTCGACAAAAACCTGTAATTTTCCCCACCGGTAGAAGAGCACAATTTGTGTCACATTTGTAATTACAACGAATCAATCGGTTTAATGAAATTATCCAGATTCAGCATAAGCATGCAACAGATGAGTGGACAGGTAGGTCGGTGCCAGGACCATCGACTTGAAGCTGCCTCAGAAGTGTTGCTTTCAAGCGGCGCTGCGCAGCCGCGGTGTCACGGGTTCCTTACTGAATAGGACCCCCGCGCCCGCCGCTCAACTGAAAGTTGTTTACCTGTTACCAGCGGAGATGGGAGAAGGACGAGCGAGAGAGGGGGCAACCACCAACTGCACGAGTTCTTTGTGTCGCGGGCCCAATCTTGCGACCGCTTCCACGCGCTGGCAGCGCTGACGTGGGGATAATCTTCCGCACGGGTCGCAGGGGGTAGTTTGACGCTCGATAGCGAAAAATTCTTCCTTTCTTGAAAGATAAGAAAGAGTGAGCCTGTGTTTTATTGCAGGTTTCGATCAATAACAAACTGCAACCCTTGGAACTATTCAACGACAACCCCTTCTTCGTTCGATTACCACGGAAAGGTTAGTCTCTTGGTCTAGAAAAAGTGAGATCCAGGGAAGTATCATGTCATCAATTTTTAAAATTACACCCTGACAGTTCACACAAGGGGTTCCGGTATCGACAAGCTAACGCGTGCTTGTGTGCTGTTCAAAAGCAGAGATGTTTGTACTTTCAAAGCGTTCTCGTGCTGTGTCCGGGAAGGGATTTATCGAAATACTAGAAGCTGAGGGTGCGTGCTTCCTTGCTTCCTTGCTCGCTTTGGATGCCCCAAACATGGGCGTGCTTGCGTGCGTGTCTGCTGTGAAAGCAATTTGGGGGTGTGTGGTTGGGTTCGCGGAATATTTGTTTTGAAATGTAGCGTCAGTCAAGCACAACGGGTGGCCTATAAAAACTTGCTACACCTTTTTACACTTCTTGTAGAAAACTACACGTTCTTGTTTTATTTAGAGCGTAATACTAATGCATAGAGAAATAAAAGCCTTCTTAAAATTGCTCCCGTAGAGCTTTACGTTTGTAAAAGAGTTGTTTTCTAAATTTTTAGAAAGTTCTCCGAAATATGTCGAATAAATCTTCTTCATTAAGGAACCGAACGCACTCCTATCATCGTGACTATAATCAGGCTTCCGAGTAGTGAAAGGTATTTTCTCGTGTCGTAGTAATTTGCGTGCATGCGTTTCTAATTTGAAAAAATGTTTTCAAAATAAAAATTATTTATTGAATAACAGCACAAAAGGAATTTATTGCTTTACGTCTACCATTTCAAACCTCTCACTTTTAGAAACTATGCCATCGCTGATGTACGTGTTAAAAAGAAATATATATTTTTTTTGAAACATTTTATTTAACGCTCAACCCAAACTCAAAAGGTATCTCATTAAACGGCCACCAAAATCCGGAGTGCAGCAATATGCCTAATGACAAAAATCAACAGGACTAACTACTTTCCTGTTTGTTTAGTCACGTGTTATATACTCGTAATACAGCAAGCAGATGACGTTCCTTTGTTCATCGTCGAGATCTTGTAGCAGAATTATGAGATTTTTGCATTAAACATCACGCCGTTGTCAGATCGAGTCGTATTTCAGGCATTGTAAGCTTTGCGCATGTGAGATATGAAGCTTTAATTGATGACCATTGCATTCCAACGCGCTTGCGTTCTTTGTTCTCTGCATAGAGACCTAGACCGACGCCCGGACTGGTATTAACCTTTAGCTGCTTGGCGCGCTAGACCTGGGCCATGGGGCAGTTTCCCATTACAGGACATTACTGATCAGGTTATTTTGTGACGACTGTTCAATGATCTGACTCCTTCCCGCGCTGTAACGAGCGCGTTCTGAAGATTTATTTAGGTTTCAAGCCGTAACAGTGAAAGGTCAAGTCAACCTACTGTGGGCGTGGTACTCACGCATAGGCGTGAAGGTTTGTAAATTAGGAGGTTCTGAGACATGCCATGTAAAAAACGTGTGTAAACTATATCTTCCAACTTAATTTATTTTAGATTGAACTTAGAAATATTCAGTAGAGAGACAATAATTGTCAAAAGCCTCAGGTGTGATTTGAGTCAGAGTAGTAGCAGTGGCATAGATTCAGGGATTCAGACAAGTTCCACCGAAAGAGAAGGGACCATTTAGCATGGACAACAGAAAACTGGAAATCCATACACAATGTGTGTGATCCACACAGGATCATCTGTGCATAGTTAAGAATGAAGAGAAAGAAAACGCAAAGAAGACATAGCAAAGAAAGTGTGAAAATTGGAGGGAACCAAATGGGTACGAGAGATAGAAATCCCTAAGGTCTATTTACAGTATAGACGAGGTAACGTACCAGTGCCCCCTGTAGATGAGAGTCCCCATAGCATCCAATAAACAAACCTAACTAACCTAGCCCTGTTGCCTATCCCAAATCTCCTGAGAGGGATTCGAGTCAGAAAATATCGTATGCTTGAATGCACATTTCCTCGGGCTGGATATTGGACGTTCCCTCGTGCTGGATAGTGGACGTTTATTCGTGCTGGATATTGGACGTTCCCTCGTGCTGNGACGTTCCCTCGTGCTGGATATTAGACGTTCCCTCGTGCTGGATAGTGGACGTTCCCTCGTGCTGGACATTAGACGTTCCCTCATGCTCAGTCAAAGAAAACGAACCGTTTTCGATTTTCCCTATTTGGTATCATAATTACTTATTTTCATACTTCAATGGGTTGAAATTTGAAGCGATATTGAAAATATTTAGAAGTTAAGTTTGGCTCTCGCTGTATATCACTGGGTTAGATTGATCTAGATTCACTCTTTCTCGGTTACGTTTCTGTCATTCTGACGACGTATCCTGCTTCCAAGTAAGCAGGTGAAAATTCTAAAATTTTCGTTAATCGTTTTTTTTAATGAATTAAACGTTTAATTAATCTTTTTAATCGCTTCTACTCGAGAGTGCAAAGGCTTGGGTAATGAACTAGAAATAAGTTGACCTCACCATTACTATGATCTATCAACAGATTTGACAGGAAACAAGAGTACCGATGAAACTTTAAAGCCGAAGATAAATTTTAAAAGAAATTTCGGTAATTCGCCGAAACAGTTTCAAGGATATTTTGTTCAGTGAAACGAAATTTTAAATATTATTGGGAAGTTGTTCGTTAGATACAAGTGCTAAAAACACTAGTTCAGTTTTTAAACAGATATGTTATGCGGTTGGATGAGCTTATGAGTAGAGAACCTTTATTAATTCCAACACGTTTTACCGTTGGGTCTTCAATGCCTTACAACTACTGGTGTGGTGAGGGGTGTAAGGAATGTGTGGCTTAAACTTCCTTTCCCAAGGGAAGTACTCCGTGGTCACGTGAAATGCCTCGCCTGAGCCGAGGATCGAACCCTTTACCTCTCGGCTACGAGGCCATCACGCTAACCACTACACCATAGAGAGTGTGTTCGTAGACCTACCAACCAGAGCTTCTCAAGTTTCATACTTGAATGTCAGAGGACAATTCTGCTCTGTTTGAAACGTATATAATTCGTTGAATAGAAACTCAGAATGCGGTAGTAAAGCTACAGAAAAACTGAATTTATCTAGGCATTAGATTATGAACGATGCCTGAAGACATAATTTTAATGAAATTTCTGTTCGATTCTCCACGAACTCTGACATATAAAATCCCACTAGTCTCGTATCACAGATACAGTGACCTACTGCGATATTGTGGTTCTGCCACTTTCCTTGTGCAGTTTATAAAGAAATTAACGCTAGTATACGTTTCCTTAGCAAGTATTTGAGACATCTGTGTGATTATGAAGTAAAAATTTACTCCGTAACTTCTCAAGTGAATTTTGTCGCACTCTTGTAACATGGGTCCCTGAAATAGGGGACGAGGTCTGAGTAGTTTTTTTTTGGCAACCCCGTGCAAGCTTACAGCCCACCAGACTGCGAGAAGCAAGCGATGGAAGCAGTCAATTGCAAGCGGTAACGGCAAGCGACAAGCAAGGACCTAACAAGCGGCAACCAAGCGTGCAGAAAATAACAAGCGAGCATCTAGCAAGTATGGTACGTCCCATACCTTTCCAGTGTGAGAACTTGTGGGGTGTTGGGACCCTGGTGAGTTCGGGACCAGGTAGCGAGACAACGCTCTCCAGAGCCCTGTACGCCCTGGTCTGACTCGTAGGTCACGCGTAAAAAACTTTAACAATTCTTCAATATGGCTTCGATCGGCTTAAATTCGTCTTTAAACGTTTGGTAATGAGTGTGACGCGTAAAGCACTTGGTTACAGGTAACCCATGGGTGTTTTTTTCTTTCCAACATTCTTTCAAATTGGCAAACTACGAACAAAACATAGAAAACTTAATTTATTGCGGGAATATGATCAAGGACTTAAAGGGTTAACGCAGCTCTTTAACTCGTCTTTCCCCTCCTATTTCACTTCTACTCGGGGGCCTGTGCGTGATTGCATGGTGTCTGACGACGTAAAACTGAGGTACGAGCCTGTGAATAAGGCACTTTGCTCATTATTCCTGTTGCCACATTCTACTCTGTATTCCATAGTACTGATCCTTGGCTCAAGGCACCCCAGCCGTCACGCGATTCTTGTGCTCCATCCCGAGCTGTCCTTTCACTGCCAGGCTGGTGGTGCACAGCGAGGCTCCTGTCACGCAGCCGTCGGAGGCTCAGGTCTACTCGCATCACAACCCGCACAGGTGAGTATTATTTATTAGAATAAGGGACGCCCAGGATCCGTATTGTAGGTTAAGATTCGTAAACATCCACTGGGTTTTAAATTTATTACCCGAGCTTTCGCACGCGTAAGAAGCGTGCGTTTTCATGGGACGAAACAACAAAAATTTTAGACCTATGACATGCTAGGCCGTAAATAGGCTACGCCGACAAAATTCATGTAATGTTGACGGGAAAATTTAACCGAGATGTGTAATGTGGAGTACTGGGTCCATGTTACGTGGTAATCCCGGGCGCGACTGAGATAGTAAATGACTCTCTAAAATGGGAAACTGTGTCGCATGAAAGAGAACCTTTCTGAGCTTGCTAGCTTATGTACGGTTTTAGTAGAGTCCGCATGTGGTTCTAATTTGCAAGCGTTTGAAATTCCATAGAATCTGTGCGTACACCTTCCATCCGAGCCCATGTCATTTCATGCGTCACTGACGGTCNTCACAGTTAGGATAACATGCCCTTCAAGTGTATGAAAACATCTACGTGCACCTTTCCCTGCGCGACTACACCTGTTTGTGTGTCGTATGTGCACGACGGATAAGTGTGAGCTGGATAGTGCGGGAGGACGCTGAGCTGCGATCCTGCGTGGCCCTGGAGAACAGTGAAAGTGTTCCAGCGGGCGCATGCGCGCTGCGGCCGTCGTATAAGACAGTGGTGGTTGCCTCGCTCAGCCTTCAGAAGCAACCATGCAGCGTGTCGCTCTGTTAAGCTGTCTCCTAGCTCTCTGTGAGTGTTGCTTGTGCGTTCCTTCCAATACCTGCTTTGCTTATTGCGGTGGTGCTCTGCTTCTTGTTCTTTCATTGCAACAGTGCTAGGATCTTACTAATGTTCATAGGTTGTTCTTTAATTCCCCGGACGTCGGTAAGTTGGCTAACTCTAAGGCTTCTTTGACTGGTGCTTGAAACGCTCTTCGCCACGTTAGACTCTTCAATGTTGTCGTCCGTGCATTTTGACAGGGTCCAAGTACTGCGTCAAGTTCTGTGCTTGGGATGTGAACTTCGAATTTGGTTCGTTATCCTTCGTTTGTGTGCCCTCTGCAGAACGCGATGCCTGACTTGGCTACTCGTAATACAAAAGTTTTATGTGTCATATTATTGATGCCTATCTCTTCTATAGAATTGAAACACTTACCACGAATTCCATTGTCAAATTCTGTTAATCGATGACTAGTTCCATTAACAATTTCCATTAGTCGATGATGAATCTCATCTCACAGTGGATGAGCCTACAGGATTTAGCTGCTTTCAGCGTAGCTTATACGCTGTAACGGCGCTTTTAATTCACGGGTGGGCGTCGTTCCTTCATTACTCATATAAAAATAACTTCGCATTCTAAAAGAATTTACGTACTCAAACGCGTTTCCATTTGTACGGTGTTCATGCTCTCTGTGGTGATAGTAAGCAGCGTATTGTTGGCTGTATTTCCCTTGCATTAACGCATGGTGCAGGGCCTGAGGTGTCTGCTGCCGAGACAGATTTGTTTGCTCAAATTTTGACATTACTTCTTTGTTCAAGAGAATTTCTGCTACGCTCAACCAGTTACAGAAGGAAACAATTAGACACTTTAGCTAGAAGAAATGCGGCTTCTTGTATGTTTAATTGCACCCAGGGGGAACTGGTGTTTTCCATTCACGTTGTTATTCCCTAAATTATGCTAAAAGGTGAATAACACTTTTTAAATAACCATTATTGCACTTGTTTTAGCTTTTATAACATCGAGACGCTTTTTTTCCTGATGTTAATTCTTCCACGTTTATTCCGCTCTCCAACTTAGATCTCTGTTTTGTATTTCTTAGTTACTCTTTTATTCAGTTGGGTGGATTTCTAGAATTTTCTCCTGGCTGACGCTGCTGCTAACAGGGCAAGGCTTAAGCTGCAAGTATAACTGCGATAAGACTCGAGTGAATTTGACCCCACAGAGCTCTACGCTAGCATGAACCTCAGGCGAAGGTTCTTGGGATGACTTAAGGGAATTAATTTCAGTTGAATCTTGTCCTTAAAAGCTCAGTCAGGACAACACTTCTCTCATTCAATTTAATCTTCTTTCTCTTTACATCTGCGTTGATTCAGCGCCATGCCAATAAATTATTCACTTTTTGCTGCACTACATGAAAATTTGGATGAATTTCACTGCTGCAGCATAGTGTTTCTTTAGAGTTAACGTAAAGTCGAAATGATCTGATGTTAAAAAGTGACTTACATTCTGAAATGACATGAATGCTCCTCAGTACATCTCACATCGAGCCGCTTGAATTCCACGTTCACAATCCGCATCGCGTCTTTTTAGATGCTGCATGCTCAGTGACCGAGCATTGCTTCACCTGCGCTCACACAAATCGTGTAGGTTTGGTTGTCTAGCACACAACGAAACTCAAAAGTCTTGCACAACGTACTGCGGGCGGCCTCCGCAACACGCGTTACGTCGTCTCTCTTACACCTACCGGCCGTGGCTCAGCTTCACGTGCCTCTTGCGTCTTCAGGTACTTCTATGCAGAAGCCATGGCAAGTTGTGTTTGTCCGGGCGAGAAATCGTCGACGAAAGATTTGAAATGAAATGAGGTATGGGGAGACGAAGTAAACTGACTTTACCCAAAATTTTATCGCTCGTTTTGTGACGGACTTTCCCTTGCCCGGGAAACTGCCGAGCAGGATTGCGATGCACCGGAAAGATTTTTTTGAGAACCAGTGTGTGAAATGGCGGCCAATTCTGATGTTGCTCATGATGTTCCTGCATTAAAATTTCTTAACAATTTGCGTGATAAATCTTATTTTTTTGCAGCTTGAGCTCCTTCTAGCTCTGGTATTTTATGCGATGCTGCTACAACATCTTTAAGATATAGAAGATCCAACGTAGTGCTGCGTAGAACGTAGAAGTGTATACCCATGAGTGCTACAGCGATGTATGTATAAAGTACATCTTCCTTGATCGATCTGCTAATCGGCGACCATTCTAGCAGCATTCTGCAACTCATCCCTTTTCTTCCTCTTGTTTGGCGATAAATTTATTCAGTCTTTGTGCTTCTTTGTTGCACCGAATTTTCTTGGAAGAAAGACTCGTCTGTCACGACTTCTGCATCAAGCGATGGAGGGAAATGAACCTCCGTGAAAGCCTGAAAGTTGCGGGCGTCATTCGGAAGCTCTCTTTTTCGCCAGAGAACAACCGTCCGCCAAAGCTCCCGCTCCTCGTCCATTTCCCCTTCGTATTTGTTTATGGACTCGCATCCTCCGGATAATTTCCATCTCGACATTAGTTATTCTTCGTTTTGAAGTGACTTTTGAAGCTCATTTTCATTTTTGGATTCCTTGTCCATGCCCAAGGAAGCGTAAAAATCAGCTTAATGCTTGGTGACGTTCTCCGTCGAGTGATAACCGTGTATTTCTGTCCTCAGAAACGCAACCGTGACACGAACTCGCGTCATGATCGTATTCTGAGCACAAATTCACTGACATTGCCCACAGTAACACTTTGAGCGATGACGCGCAGCGCCACATTTCTGTTCTGCAGGTGTGGGTTGGTGATAGCTTCTCTTGTGTTTTGGCGGTCTGCCATATTTCATATCTTCCAGTACTTCATCTCCAAACCTGAACTTTGGCATTTACAGTCTTAGGGTACTAGAGCTTTAGAGGATTAGTCAAGAAAATACAAGTTTGAACGCTTCTCTTACTTGAATGTTAAGGAAGTCCTAGCAAGATCTATTTGAATTTCATTTGAAGCTAAAGAGAAACTGTTATAGGACTTGAATTCAAAAATGAATTTTTACTGCAATTTTCGGGTATTGAAAATTACGTTTAAAGAATAAATACGCAAGCCTGTGATTGCATATTTTAGAAATGAAAAAAATGAGCTCACATTGCAGTGTAGAACAGCGCATGAAGTACAACCGCCGCTTCCTGGGCCGCTCTCGTATGCAAGCGCTGTGATAAAACGCTCGTTTAATCGACTGGTTTTGCTCGCTGCTCTCTGGGTAGCTGGCAGAAACTCGGTCAAGCTCAGCGCCGTTCTCTTTTGGCACGGAAGAATCTCGATGAGTTAGTGGCCGGACCGGTCGGTCTCTTGCGCGATGCGTCGGTCACCCAATCCGGCATGTGCTTCACACCAATCACTTCCATGAGATCGACGGCATCCAGGTTCCGAACCATCATCTCCTCAAAGGATTGGGTGAAAGCGTGAGCTGCAGTCGCGCATGGGGAGAGACCTCTCAAAGCCCTGTGACCAAGAGCGGAATTTGAACTATTGGAGGTGCCATCACTTTCTACCAAAAGTTAACCTTTGCCGTGGCCCCCACTTTCTCCTGCCGGTGCTTTGGCGCCGAATTCTTGCACTTCAGAGGTACACGTCATGAATAGGAGCAGGCGACGGTGTTCTGTGCAGACTTCTGAAGCTGGTCCGTTACTCTCGGCTCTTAGGTTTGGTTGACGATCAGTTCCTTGGGAGGAAATGCCTCCAAAACAAGAATGTTATTTCTATAGGCAATGCGATTCCAAGTATTTAAGATGAAATATTTTCAATCTTCTAAGTTATGTTCATGGTAAATTTTTATGTTTGGTCTTCATAAACCTCTTACTAGGGTTTAGTCATTCGTATATTTCCGTCTCATGCATGCACTTTTGTATCAAACATTTCAAAACGTAGTATTATAGAAGAATTGCTGTTCAACTTTTACGAGAGAGCGGTTATAGGTAGGTGGATGTACTTAATAAGGCGTCTCGAGGAGGCCAGTCCCTGACCCATAAACCTGAAAAAAGTTCTCTTGCTAGGCTTTGCTGGAGTGAAATGTCAAGGATTAGCGAGAGTGCCCGCCCCACGAGGCGGCCTGGCTGGTGGTGCCGCCGCCACCGGGCACGCGCTGGTCACGGAGTCGACAAAGACGTAGCGGTTTTCTCTTGAAGTTCTTCCAAAGTTTTTGATATTTCGTATGCGGTTAAGCAGAGGTTATCACTCTAAATCAAATTGAAAATAAGAATAAAGATGAATTTTTAAATTTACTAGCTAAAATCAAATTCAAAGAATGAATAAGCATGAACTCGCAGCGTCTGTTGACACGACTTGCGCCTGCCGGTTGAGCAGTGCTCTTGTCACGCGAAGCACGTCTTCGGCTCTCGAAAGCCGCTTATTCAAAATCAGAGTGAAGTCATTCGTTTTTTATTCGAATCCTTATAAGCACGTATGTCCGAGCTTTACTTCCCGTCTAAATCAAAAAATATATTCGGAGTAAAATAATTCGTCAGTAGAATTACCGTTTTTTCCAAGTCTCTGGAATGAATCCTGAACGAACATATTTAAAATCAAATCAATTCATTGCGCCAGAAACATAGCAATAGGGTAATCTGCCACTGCCAAGTTAAGAGACACTTGTCGCCTTCATGAGCTAGAGAACTGTGTACACAGTACTCGAAGAACAAATATAATCCAAACAGGGGGCGCCGTGTACAGTACCGGGGGCGCCGGCGCTGTGGAGTTGCTGAAATTACTTTCAAAGCGTTGAGATTTTCGTTCTCAACCGCACCTTGGGCTTCAAGTTGTGAACTTTGGGTAGTAACTGTGAAAGAATGACATCACCGCAGGATGGACTCGAACATGCGCTTGCACCCTGCTCCAGCTGCATCCAACTGAATTTCGCAAATTGCTTTGGATGGGACGAAAGGTGCGGTGCGAGCTGAAGAATTGGGAGTGTCCAAAGGTTCCCGCAAAATGTTTCTTAAAAATAGAGGCGAGTTTGTGCTGCACCCGATGCCCATCCGTGGTACCTCAGATGAGGGGCGCAGCCCTAGCGTTGCATTCACCTTTGATATTTGTGAAGTTTGTGTTGTCATCGCTGCTCGGTTCCAAGAATTGCGCAGTCTATGCTCGCGTATAAGGAAGCCACCTCCACCCCAGCTTAATTGTTCGTGTGTTGCAGGTATTTTCCTCTTAGCCGGTATCACTCGACCGGTTTTGCTTATTTATGCGCCTAATACAGCAACAGCCTTCAATGTTATCATAAATCGCAATTACTAAGAAATGTACCTAACATCACAATAGCCTTCAATGTTATCATAAATCGCAATTACTGAGAAATGTACCTAATATCACAATAGCCTCCAATGTTATCATAAATCGCAATTGCTGGAAAATCACGGAAGATAATCCAATGAAAATATATTAGTCAGAGAATGTTCAAGAAATAACTGGGACTTATACCCCAAAACGCGTTTACAGTCTTGATGTGCCATAGAGAAACTTTTATGCTGCGTTAATGCGATCACGCTGTTTGACACACATCTCGATCATTAAAAGTCAATTACTCTGGACAGGGATATCTTTAAAACAGAATGTACTAAGGAATTGCCACGATTTAAAATGCTGCGTTTACAACAAGGATGTGCTGATCGTTTTTTCTAACACTGATCTTTGGTTCGTTTGATGGTGACTGCCGAGGAGCTCAGTTTCTGGCTGTTAGTCGACTGTCCCTGAGAACTTGATCTGGTCGGCGATTGCGACACAGTTTCCCAGAATGCGGACCAAGCTCTGTAGCCTCGCCCGTCAGCCTCCATATTCGTACTCGTCCTCTATGTTCTTTTGAAGCTTGATCAACTACCCGTTCATTTTAATTGTTGCCGCGCAGCTCGTTTAAAACTAACTGAAAAAAATAGTACGCGTGTATACCGGAAAGGATCTTTGTTCTGTGGGTTTTCATCATAGAAGATGCCGATTGAGTCATATTTATCATCAAAAAGATTTAGGGTTTAGTATAATGTAGCATTTAAATACTTAGAGCCAAAGTTTATTCCGTTTTTCTGAAGTTGAGGCACAAAACTTGTCGGGTCACAACGCACAACGAGAATTTCAGAGCAAAATAACGGATTTGCATGCCTAATCCGAACATCTGATGCGGAGAATCCATTAATTCCTAATTTTTAAAAAATTGAGTCGTACTAGGATCGCACTTTTCATGTGGTCATATGGCATTTTGCAACTTTTATTTCAATTGCTATTTATGTATTCATGTTGAATTGCTATCATTAGCTCTTGCCTCTGACGAACATGCACGTCTTTGTTGATTTATGTACAGGCTACGAGTGCTTCCACTTTATTGAACCACTGCGTTAGTCAACGACAATGATTAAAGAGACGGGATCAATCAGAGGATGAAAGACCGTCTTTTTGTGATAACTCCGGGACGTATACCTTCAGAAATATCGTGAGGGTCTTTAGCAAATCACTACGCTGTCGGGTAAACTTCAATGGCCCTCGAATATTTCATACGACACGACCATGCAACGCAGTTTCCAAGGCTGCAACTCGTGCAACTGTTCACCTGACGCCGCTTGCAAGCTCTGAACTTTTGTCGAGAGATGCGGGTGCTTGGTACGTTCGGTGCGCGCCCGAAGCTCGTTGTGCTCAGTGACACACTTTGGTTTTTGTGGTACGTTACGGCGACCTCTGTGCCTGCCTCCTGCCCACCACCGTAGAGGCTGTGCTTGTGGTCGCTCGGACAGAGTTTGTCTTTGGTTTTTGTCCCGGCCTTTCATCTCTGAGGCCTCACTTCTGAGGTTTGTGTCTGTGGAGGTGTGCAATGGTTAAGTTATTGAGGGCAGTTGGACAGAGTTTGTCTCTGGCGTTTACTTTAACTTTTATCTCTGAGACCTCACAATTCTGACGTTTAAAAATATGTAATAGTTTAATTATTACGACAGACATGTCTGCAATTCGTTGAATTTTAATATATGTATATAATGTCGTAAATATTTCGAAAACACAGCAAAATGTGTGCTCGCAAGATTTGCAAACAGCAATGGCTTTTCAATGCGTTATTATTACTCAAGCGTGAGGGCTGTGAGGAATGTAAAGTTACACTTTCTTTTCCAAGGGACGCACTCCATCGTTCCGTGAAAATCAGTTTGCGCCTGCCGAGAATCGAACCTTTGCTTCTTAGCTAGGAGCTCAACATTAACAAAGACTTTTCTGGAGCGTTTCTGGAACATTCAGACGCTGCCGGAGTTGGTGCTCTGCGAGCAGTGCGTGCTGGAGAAAGTCAACAAATGACCGCCGCAGAAGCCAGTTATGTCAATTTGCGTGACTGCTTCCCATATATGAAAGTAATTTGCCGTAACGAGTGTAGCTGGCAGCTCGTTTTTGTCCATGACTAACACGTTCTTCATCTTAACGAAGAATGTTTTACACTTCAACTGATGTATGGACTTTGAGAGATTGCTTCCACATGTAGATATGATAAAGCTTTCCAATATTTTACTAACAGTAGAACAGCAACCCAAGTTTTGTTGAACCCTGCATTAGTCTCCTGCGGCCTCCCTACATGTGCAGTATGTGAAAACCACACAGAAATGTTGAGCAGGTGAGCAACTTGGGGTGAGAACACTCCACAGGAGACTAAGGCAGGTAAAAATAGTGTAGCGACAACATGAAGACCAATGCATAGTGTGCATGTTGTTCCAAATCGGGTCGAGTGAGAGCTTAAGCGTCCTCGAAGCATCTTGTTGTCTCAGCCATGTTTCTATCAACCTTATCGAATTTTATAACATATTAACTTGCATTCATGTGATGGGCTTTAGTCCTCTGTGATCCGTAAGTAGCTATCTTCTTATCCATTACAATTGCATTACGGTAAAGCTGATCTCTTCCTTAGTAATTTGTTCGTTGAATCATGGACTTATGCCGCAGTACACTTTTTGTTGTTCTTTGGCGTACATTGAATTAATTTGATGACGTTATTTACGGTTTGCTTTGCATAGATAGATGATACTTCGAGTCCCCCATGAACGAAGCAAATGACGAAGGTCCTCTAGCGTCAGCGCGGATTTAATTCAACGTTCATTGAGCAGCAGATCCAAATATCTAATGTGGCAATCATTGTTCGAAGAAATCACTTCCTTGTATAGGCAACATAGGCATTCTCATTTAGCCTAAATCTATTATTTTTTGTTAACATAAAATAAACCTGTATCTGAATATTATTTCACGCCAACTGACTAGCACTTGAATTGAGTGTACAGCTAGTTTTCACCGAAACTAATTTCCCACAAAGCGTGCGGGCGATAATCATCACATTTACCATCATCACAGAATGATCAAATGTGAAAAACACTGGCGTACTCTAACCGTGACGACCAAGTCAATCCACTGCCTGCCTTCGCGGCAGGAAAGTTCGGTGCGAGGGTTGGTGTGCAAAAGGCAATCCGGTTGTGCACTGTCATCGCGCTCCAGTTGGGGCGGCAGCAGTTCCGTGTCCGCCAATGCAAGGTAACCTGCGATATTTACGTTGGCATTTGCGCTCCACGTTCGTGCATTGACATTGCGGTTACGAGGTACTTTGGCTCCCCAAAACATGTGAGATTTTGGTGCTGATGTTGGAGGATCTGATTCGCTCCGATCTGATTCGCTGTCTTCCATCCTCCAGGAAATCCTTTGTGTCTCTCCGCCCCTTGTATTTTGTTAGCGTCTTGCCGTCATGATGTTGTTGCAGTAACTGCTCATGATATATTCAGTTCCCCCTGATGACACGCTTGTGTTTCTAAAAACTCACTATAGCTACACTCATGATACACTCATGTTACACTCATCATTGTCGGCATAGTGTGCTACAATGATGACTTCTTCGCACGAGTTTCGCTTCGTCGATCAAAGCTCCTCAGTTATCGTGCTATTATTTTCAGCGTGCTGAGGTCTCTAATCTGCCGACAAATTCAATTCTCGTTTAATTTGTAGTGTTAAGGCCTCCCGAAGACTGCACGTTTGAGCCTCGAGTTGCCTGTTGTACCCACCTACCACTGGTTCGTACCCAGGGCTACGGTTTGACGTGCCATTTCGCGCAAGCGGTTTAGGGCGGAGCATCTTGTGGCATTCTCATGTCACAGAGTTAGTATGAGTTTTGCATGCGTCAGAGTGAAAGTAGAACGGCGCCGCAAAGCGCAGAGGAAAAAGCAATTACATGCCCAACGAAGCGAAAGAAGTGGCCGAGAACAAGTCTGACACACGCCCAACTGCCGGGTACCGCTGGGAAAGACCACAGCTCCAGCTTCTGTGCCCATTACTTGGAGAAAGTATCGGCACGATACACGTTGGGTGTTACTTGGTTATAAGCAAGAACTTTTAAAGTAAAAGACAACTATGGAATTCGGTAGAAAAGACTCGATTATTACATTACCTGATGGACGAGTCAAATGTTGAATTGGTTAACTTCGAATTCAGATGCACCTTAACTTACATTTTTAACCAAAAGTCAAGTGCTTACGGTTCATTGAAGTTTATTTTGTCTGCCTCACGATTTCAAGTTGATGAGGAAATTATATCCAGGAAGTAATCATAACTTGCCTCAGAAATTACTTCAGAAAGGTTTGATTGGGGCTTCAGCAAAAAAATATTCTTTTGATGCTCTCTTCCTGAAGTATTTTTGAGCGTCAATTTTGTAGAACAAGTAAAACGTTCCAAGCTCATTTCTAGAAAATTATCTTGGCAGTTCCCAGCGTAATATTACAGGAAAAGCACAATTCAATAACCCTGTAGGTAGAGGTCATCCTGTCTGGAAACTTAACGTAAAAAATAAGCACACACATCCAAGCGACGATTTCTGCGAGAAACGTGTGACCTTAAGGGTGATCCGTAATTGTCTCCTTTTTGTCTGGACTTTATATTGCTTCCGTGGCTGTTTCGTCCCTTTTGTTCTCTCTGCTTCCGCCCTTGTCATTTGACTGATATTGTTGCGCCGCGAGATCTAGTTCACTGTTCGCGTTGCTGTTTCTTGCGCATGTCAGCCAAAGGGTAGCCAGCTGCGAGTGCAGTCAGGAATAATGGCCTAGACGGCTGTGTCGACTGATGTCGCCGACGTGTCCGGCCTGTGCTGAACGTGCCGTAAGTGCGGGAGCGCGGCACCGAACAAGCGCGGTCACCGCAGCTGCTACTCCAGCTCTTTCTTTCCGTTTCTTCGCTGGACTTGTATAGGACTGTAAAAAATGAAATTTCAGAAAATTGACGTTACTCATTTGTTAATATTCATGTGAGAATACATATTGGTACTCCGTTAAATTATATTTCTCGATGATTATTTTTAAACGATGGTACCACATGGTTTATTCGAGCGTTTAGGTTCTGTAAAATAATTTGGCTTTGCTGTTCATCGTCTCATTGTCCCGAAACTTGAAACAAAATAACAGCGTCTTGGGTAAATAATCATGTGAAAGAAAATCATCATTTGAACTTTGTTCAATAAAAGATTTTAAGGATTGAAAAGAGAACTAAATCCCGACTATTTTTGGAAGCATTTCATTTATTTTGAAACCAAAATTTAATTAGCCGACTCATTCAATTCCCCGGAGCTTACCTTCGCATTCTCCAATAATTCAGAAGGTGATTATACTACCATTTTTCGGGTTTTGTGTTCAACATCCAGCTTTCGTGTTGATAGGGCCTGCGTTTCAAAATTTCATTCCCTTGATCACGAGTCGTGTTTAACTGCTCGAAACTTGGGAAAAATAAATGTCAACTCTAAAGAATTTCTTGACAATTTCTGAGGGTCACATATTTCAATTGATTTATTTATATTGTACTGACAGGCCCTGTACTCGTATTCCATAGATGCCCACTTCCGAAATAAATATGAACAATTGGATGACTACTTCGTACATAGTTTCTGGAACTTAAAAACTTCGTCTTTTCGGTTGACCTAAAACAACTACTCGAAAGACTTGAATATTTAACTAAGTTTGAGCCGTGTCGGCCGTGAACGTTGAGAGCAGTGCAGTCACTGGGGGTGTAAAGTTTAAAGCGGCGAAAGTGGCCGACAATCGTACAGCCCAGCTCCAGAGCCTTCAAGGACAGCAAGTCTGAGTGTCACCTCTACACAGTAGCGCCAGACTACTTTCCAATCAGCTGACTATCGGTGATGGTACTTTTTCCTACGGCTTATTTATACGGAGGAGGTCAACTTGAATTAACATGCGCTGATAAATCCCAAGTTATGAACATCAAACACGGATTGGCTACCACAAAGACAGCCGTCACACAGTCACCGTTTAAGAACTACCAACTTCTCTTGAAGCGTAGGTAAATGCGTAGTCCTTAGATGCAGCCAGTCAAGTCTTGCGAAGCAACAACGCTTTGTTACAAACATTAACTCGGGTTAATAAATGAAAAAAAACAGCGGGTGTTCAAAATTTGACACCATACAATGTATAGTCCTTGCGGACACGTTTCGTGCAGTTCGTTGACCTGCGGGAAGACTCCGTCCAGGTTCTGGCCAAGTTTGCGCAATGCCGTGCTGCCAAGAAAGTCTTTTACTCTCAACCCTACACGGTTTAACTCATTTTTTAAATTAACGAAATATTACGCAAACAGTCGTTCATTTTTCAAACACTTGAACGCATATTCACCCTAGTTTTGAACGAAACAACGTAAATTTAGGACTAAACTGTATGATTTTATTTCTGAGTCCTTGAAGAATGACGGTGATTTCTATGAGGTTACGAGATTGGACCTGTCTTCTTACGAGAATGTTTTGCCTCATGAGACTTCTGGAGAACAAAATTGGGAATTCTGGAGTGAATAGATTGGTTGATGTGGGTACACATCTGTGTATTACTGGAGGGAAGCCGACCTAAGTATTTCAAATTAATAAACGTTTGCCAAAGTTTCAAGCCGCAAATGGTTACTAGGATAATTTATTTTCTGCGAAGTATTGGAGAAAAAATGAAGCTTGGATTTTACATGTTTCGTAAGATGTGAATGTAAGAAAACGGATTGTAAAAATGTTACTCCCGTGGGATGGCAATGATATGAGTTGTGCTGAAAAACAAGTTTACGGCTGTTCTTCTAACTTTTCAATTGCATGTGTACTAACTTTTAAGTTAAAAATTAAAATTTATTATTCCTTATGTCTATGATGTTAACCCTGTTCTTTTTCATAAGGAGTGAGAATGAAAAGAAGTCAAAATTACCTGAAGATGAGCTCTATTCCATAACTGATGAATTTCGTTGTTTGTTCTTTTTTATTTATGTCCCAACGAGACATTTGTCGACCTTAAATCAAATGTTAAAATTCAACATAACTCTTTCCCTTGATTTGACGATAATTTTGAGACATCAACCCAAGACGATATGTTCACTCACGATCAGATGGGTTCCACCCACTCTGTCATCTCTGTAGTGTATAATCGAACAGAATTATAAAAGAGTACTTGTGACATTTTTCAAATGTTGGTCCAGTCACTTTCTCCAGCCAAAGTTTTTGCGCTTTTGCCAATATTCCATTTCCACAGCCGAACGGTCAGTTCTCAGCCAAAGTTTTTGTCAATTCTGTGGAAATCGAATACGACCATAGAAAAGTACCTTAACCTGTGAGATTTTTTCAAATTTTATACTAGCCGAGTTGTTCAGGCCCTAACTCTATGGAAATCAATATAACCATCGCAGGGTACTCTAAACTTCAGACATTTTTAAAATTTCTCCGTGTATTTTTCAGGGGCTGGGGCCCATGGCCAGAGAGTGGATATATCCGAGATGGACCCCGACTACTACTGCAAGGGTCGCTCGGACAACGAATTCTTCAGGAAGGAAAACCCCGATGACATCTTGGAGGAAGAGGTGTGTGTGTGCCCCCGTGCCTGCCTGGGTGTTGCCCCGTAACACTCGATGCTCAGTTCTGTGCGAATTATGTAATATATTGAAACGGGCTGTGAGGTCATAACTTAAGTTTTATTGATACACCTTGTTGTCTTGAATGAGATAAGAAAAATACGTCGGACACTCGACAACGTGAGTCTGTGGAGATATGATTTTCTCACTACAAGCTTTAGGAGTGGGGCTGCTGTTGCCTTGGAAAAAGAAGGTAGCGTCACACTCCAGAAGCTCTTAACTCCAGAAATTGTTTTGGAAAGTTGATAGAACGAAACTAATTAACTACTCGTTACATACGTTGCGTCCGCGCGCTGTTTTCTAACTCATAAAAAGGGAAAAGAAAGTTTCTCGTGTCAGATTCACCGATTTAATTAAGTGACCTAAAGTTTACTGCAGAAAGAATGATCGTGTATTCCAAAACAAGTAACGTACAAAATATGTTTACACTCGGATTTTTAATCACTAAGAAAAAAAGTATTAAAATTTAGTGTATCAGTCACGTGGAAACGTCGAACTGGGATATTTAAGATGGCCTTTCGCTGAATCTGCTTGTTGGTTTCACGTCTCGTCTGCTTCTTTGAGTTAGTGATATTTCCATGGAATGTGCAGTGCGCTTATGCAGGTGTAGCAATAGGGTCTTTGTTCATGCGAAATGTTGATATTCAATATTTTTCAAGCATATCGAACAATCCAATTTCTCTTGTTTTTTTATGCGTGCACGTTTCCCTTGAAAGATTTTGAGTAACTGTTACACCCGGTATTTACATAATTGCCATGGTTCTTTTCCATTGTCATTTATATAATTAGCTTGTACGTACACTGGCGTTTACCTGGCCAAGACGTATCTCTGTCTTGACGAAAATGGGAACAAATTGTAACTGAAAATAATAAGCTTTTTTTGGAGCACCTACCGCTTTTCCTCACAGAGCTACGCAAATTCCTTCCAAGAGCTGTCGTCCCTTTATTCCATCTGAAATTACAGTCCATTTTTTATGCATCAATGAATACAGCGTCTCTGCTTTACCTTTTTTTCTATCTGAAATTACTGTTACCGTTTTTTATACACATATATATATATATAATCTCGGCTATACCTCGTATTCTAATTGAACTCCGTGTTACCGTTTCCCGTACACCTAAAAATACATGGTCTCGACTTTTACACTTTGTTATCACGGTTAGTGACCACATGCCCTGCTAACGCTGTATGATGTATTCTGTGTTGCCAGGCCCGGGCTGCCTGCAACACGTACTACAGGTGTGTGCCCGGAGGAGGCAACCTCAAGCTGGTGAGCAAGAGTCAGTGCGGCTTCGGGATGTTCTTCGACATCGAACTGCAAATCTGCGAAGTGCGCAGCAAGGTCTTCAACTGCGCTAGGTGGCAAAGTAAGTCTACTTCTTCTTTTTGTGTTGCTTGTTACTAAAGTTCCGTAAGTTAGTTTGTCGTGCAGTTTATTAAGTTGGCTGAAGCTGCACATAGAAAAATGTACCGTAGGGAATACCCAAAATTAACCCATCGCAGCACCACGTCCTGAGTTCGATTCACTTGGCATGATTACCATTACGTGTGCGGTGTGTTTGCTGGAACAGAAGTGCAGCCCACCAACAAAACATGGCTCTGCTAGTTTTGGTGGCCTTGCACCCAGTGTAGATCAAAAGGATTTCACGAGAAAGAATGAATAACGTGAAAACATTTATAGTCCTCGAGGAAATCATTTGGGCCGTGAACGTAATATAATACAACTCAAGAATGTAGAGAGGTGTTTTTTGAAGCGCTAAGGCCTTAATACCACAAAATATAACGAAAAAATTACTATTATAAATGT
>VOMN01049121.1:0-51187 GCA_014899125.1 Orchestia grillus | reverse complement strand
TTAAAGGATTTGACACCCAAGGAAAAAAATTAAAAACAAGAAGGACCATCATGAAATAAATAAATAAAAAATGAGTTCTTAGAAAGAATTATAAACACTTGTCTACAAATGTTTATGGACTCAAGCCAGACAACTAGCGGCTGCTCCGAGCCGCCTCTGTCGGGCAATGACAAGCCACATGTCGACTCCTTGCCAATCGCCTTAAGTGTGTCACGTTTTATTTTTGGTTTCAGCTTCGTAATAATATAAACTAAACTTTATTAATTTAAACGGAGTTAGAAGCAGTGAACATTGAGTTTCGGATATCTTATTATTATTGACGCCTGAGTGATGGGATGAACGAGCGGTGTAACCGTTACGGTCGCACGAGTTACGGAGGAGGGGTACATTTGAGGACCTCTGTGGGGACCTTTACGGTTAATGTGGGGACCGTAACACGCAATTTCAAGCTCTGTTCCTCAAGCGAAGCTGTCCGCGGTCCCACGAAAATCCGTCTGCCCAGCCCAGAGCCGAACCTCGGCCTCCGCACTCGAAAACGGAGCTCGTAACCACTTCGCCATGGAGCCCTTCAAAATTGATCTCTAGCAGAATTTTAGTCCAAAAAAAGTTGTATTTTCTTTCTCAATGCAAAAGTTGGCTGAGCCATGGCTCTTCTCGCGATGTGGGCTGCAGCATTATGGGTTTTCTGGTTTCTGACAAATCCTAGATAACGTTTGTCTAAGGAACTCACGTGCAGGACATTCTGACGTTATCTTTAATATTTTAGTGCAAATAACACTTCAAAAAACAATGATCGTGATTCCAGAAAAACTCTGTACATTCTAATAGAGCCAAAATCTTAAAAACACACTAACAAATTTTGTTGAACGTCCTCATATATTAAGTGCCTTGAAGACGAATGGCTGGCACTTATCGTTTCTGTGACCTTATCTTTTTCATCTTCAAAATCTATATAGACTTTTTCAAAGTCTACATAGAAAAATAAAGTTTGATCGTCACATACCTTAGACTTTCAGCCGTCACCCTTGCTGAAAGAATTGATGAAAATATTCAGAAATATCATTCGGTCACATTCCAGCACTATTTACGAAGTTTCTTCTATGCGTTAAAAACAGTCAGTGAGGTCAGACTGAAACAAATTCGTTGCTGAGGTCTTGCTTTCTGTTCTCTTATTTCTTAGTCTTTCCAATTACAAAAGGCCAAACATTAGCCTAAAAATTCAAGTAATGATGCAACGTAGATGGTATCACATGATGCTAGTGACTGATCCATTAATTTGTGCCAAAGAAACTAGTTTGCGAACGATTTCTGGAATGCAATTCCACGCCGAGTTCTATCTCATGAGAAAGTGTCAGGTTAAGATTTCGCTGAGAACATTTACCGTAACCTTTAGCCCAACTACGCATCTAGAACTGCATGTGAGATCAGCTACCTGTACGCGGCATAGATAGTATACGTACTCGTACATGACTGCATGTGATAACAGCTACATGTACGTGGCATAGATAGTATACCTACTCGTACATGACTGCATGTGAGAGCAGCTACATGTACGTGGTATAGATAGTATACTTACTCGTGCAAGCACGCACGCAGCACTTAGCTTGTTGAAGAACCACTTCACGTCACTCATATTTTAACTAGGGTATCATGATGAAACTCCTGTAGCACAATGTGTTTTTTTCTGGAGAACATGGATCAAATCTGTCCATTGACATTGATTTCTCCGTTATGCAAATAAAAAATGTTTCACTAAAGTTGACCGAGTTTTTTGATCAGAAATACACGAGTATTAGCTATGTTCATTTCCTTGTAGAAGCATATATATGCTATGGTATGAAATTCAGTTTGTCGAATTCTTGCAGGTAAATACAAATAGGATAATACTGATACGAATGACAAAATGAGCTGACTGTACACAGTACTCAACCTGTGACACTAACAAATGTTCGCCCAGCGGTGTTCACGTCACATAAAAAAGTGCTGCCGTACAAAAGACAACCATTTCGTCGGCCTGGGTTGGGACCTCAAGTAAACTGTTCGGTGTAAATATAGACGTCCCACCTGAAGAAACAGTTTACCTGACACTGAAGGACTCGCCCTGTGAAAGGAAAGATAAACTTCGTAGTTTGTCCTTCCTCCCTACGTAACCTTCAGTGACAGAGTAATTTTATGCGGGCATGCACTGGCCCTCCATACTTCTACTTAATTTTTCATGCAATGAAGCTTATTTTGAGAAATATTTTTCATAGTTTCAATCAATCAAAAGGCACGTAATGTGTTCCAGCCCTGAGAAATTCGCCCATGTTTGAGGAAATATTTATAGAGTCTAAAGTTCACAGTTAGCAAGAATAAAACAAATATGTAAATATATTTAGGAAGCAGAAGATGAATACACTGATTACAGGGGACTGACTATTTGATCAGAGCTGAGAGGATGTGCTTCATCAACGAGATAAACTAGAGAACCAACATGGCCAGTCATTGGTCGTCCACCCTGTCGGAACGAGACTTGCTCATAGTAAGTGACTCTGTTCCTCATAAGGGTCAGAATCTTAACCAAGTCCCAGCTCGCAGGGGTGTGAAACAACCAAAGTCTATTACCAGGCATCGGAATGACTCATCAATGTAAATATACGGAATTCGAAGCTGAATCTCACAATTTTTTCCGTCTCAAGATAATTTTTGAATATTCATTCTCCGTTTCCTCATTACGCCTATAAGAGCAGAGCTTATGTTCATCATTAACTTTACGCCTTCTGCGATAAATTTTGCTGATTTTTTCTAAGGTTTTGTAATATATCAGTCAACTTTGAACACATTTTATCAGCTTGAGAGTTGTTCGTGTCCGCAACCATAGAAACTTTTTCTCCATTATCAAAGTAAAATCATGAATGTCACCCCTCATACCATGTGTTTCCTTTCACGACTTAAATGATCATACACATCTAATTCAGGTAAAGTGAATGTTGATCACTAAAATAAATGCAAGCTGATGTTATAAGCTAGGTGAGAAGTATTAAGATCGCAGTACAAGGCAAGGCTGACCTCTCAATTATTATCCAAGTCTTTGATTCCTCCACAATTTAATTGAATAGATCGTGAATAAAAAAGCCCTACGTTTCTTTCTGGTAGTCAGACACTTTTTACACGACCTGAGCGAATACTCATAAAGCGCCGAAAATAAAAAAATGAATTTTTTGTTGCACGAATTAATTGGTTTTGTTCAAATTTATGAACGACTCTGAATTCTCCCTCAGAATGACCCAATGAGCGCGCTGGACAGGTGAATAAAGTGTTGCCTATTGCCTAACATGAGGGTCGAGGCAGACATAACATGGGCGGCTCTACGCAGTTGCCAAGCTTCACATTTATAAATAACATGAAAGGAGCGTCCGTACACTGGTTGCTTTTTCAAACTACTATTGCTGCTGCTGCTACTGGTGTTGCTGGTGTTGCTGGTGCAGCTGGTGCAGCTGGTGTTGCTGGTGCAGCTGGTGTTGCTGGCGTAGTTGGTGTTGCTGGTGTTTCTGGTGCCGCTAAAGTTGCTGTCGTTGGTAGTGCTGCTGATATGGGTGCAGCTGAAATTGCTATATATGATGCTGCTGGTGCTGCTGCTAGCGTCGCTGCAATGCTGCAGCCGCACACTGAAGCTTTGTTTTATACTCGATAGGGCCACTCGCCGAGTGGGCTGTGATACAGAGGTGGTGCTACGCTTGACTCCCGCTCTGTGCCATCGTCTAGTGCGCACCTTACTTCAGAGTTTAATTCTCTGTCTTAAAGGCTCGTCATTTTTGTACGGTCTTATTGGAATGCAGGAGTAATGTCTGAGAATTTTAGGTTTTTTGAAAGGCTGAGGAGCCGATTGTTAGCGTTTACTTATGAAATGATTTTCTCGTTTTAACCATTTTAGCGTTCACCCAAATATTGCAGCGTTGTCATGAGCAGCTATCAGGCAACTGTTAAAACACATCGGAAAATGAAAGCGAATTTTAGGGTCTGAAGAGGGCTTTCTTCCTAGTTATGTTTATTATTTTGTTATACTGCACCAGTGCAAAGTGTTGGAGAACTGATATCAAATTTCAGAAGTAGGAAATTTTAAGAACATTTAATTCGCAGACTCGTTGAATAGTCGCGATTTGGTCGTCGTAGAATATCGCTCGACGTCTGCTGGGGAAATCTTGCTGTCCTCGGGTGTCCATCTGGGGCCCATTGACGGGCCCATTGACGAATGGAACATCTGGGGAGCTTTGTTTCCGCGCGCGTCAGATGTCCATTATGTGATGTTTTGAATAGTTCCGATACTGTACGAGTATTTAGACGTATCCAACAATACTTTTGGTGAAAATGAATGAAAATTAACTGCTTAAAGTTTGGGTTTGTAAGTACGATGTGCTGACTTAATTCATTATGAGTGTTCACATATCTTTGAGTTAAGAATGCCAGAGTTGAAAAGCTTGCCAGATAACCCCAGGGCAGCAAAATAACAAATTCACACGTTTGTTCTGAAACTGATGCTCGCAAATCATAAAAGCAGAGTATTTCTGTAAGTCGGTTGATGAAAATTATTATTGAAAAATAAGATAAAGTTAAGATTACTCGCGTTGATTGCATGGCTTTTGACCATAACTCGCATTGTTCTCCTCGTGGCCAGGCAACGAATTCGGGTCAGTGTGTCTATTCAGCGACCTATTCACACCCACAGCATGCATAGCGTATTCACGCAAGGTTCAATCTCTTGCGCCGGCAGTGAGATCATTTCTCCGGAGGCTAGGCTTCAGAACGAGGAGTCTGGGAACCCTCTTTTAAGACCTTTGATATGCATTTTTTAATACATTGTGTTAGGGAGATAGATTGAAAATTTTCAAGGCACAGTTAGAACCAATTGATTTTTGGCAAAGGGTATTTCATTAAGATTTACAGTGTAACCAACTCTATTTGTTGGCGTTCGTTCATTCGAAGTTTTTCGACATTAACCATCATAATCAAAATATGAATTTGCTGTGTGCGAGTGTTAAATTATCGGTACAGAATATTATCAGTGGAAAAACTGTATTCCTTGTGTAATCTCACACCCGTGTAATGTTAGTTCTTAAGTAAAAGTTAACCAGTGAGCGAGTAAATCAGAGGTTCTTCAGGAGAAGCTAAATACAGCTTAACGTCAAAAGAAATTTACTCGGTAGAGTGAGGTAAACCCAACGTCAGAAGTAATTTTGAAATATTAGAACATGAAACTCAAAAGAAACGGCGAGGGATAACTCACAAGATTCAAATTTTCAAATCAGAACGCAGTACGCTTGAGATAGACATCAAACAGAAGTGCTCTATGCTTGATAGAGCTCTCTCTAAATCGATATTGAAAGCCAAGTAGTTTTTTAAAAGTCTTTTCCACGAAATGTGCCAGGTTCTGTGTAGTGGCAGCGCAGCATTAGGAGACTGCGTTGTTCCACATTTACCATTCGGAGAATCGCACAAGCAATCCCGTCAGCAATCGAAAACAGATCAGATTTGAAGTGCTACGGTTGAGCACACATGAAGGGCTCTAAGCGTATCAATGCTACGGTCCTTACTCTTAAATCCTCTTCACGAGGAACTGATCTTTTCGCTGAGCACTTGACGGCAAGGGTCTGCTGAATGGGAAGCTATGCCTTCTGGCTCAAGGTTACTGATCCTGATGTAATTTTAGGCAAATGCGTAGCAACGACCGTCTTCGGTCTGTCTCAGTTGCTACGAGTCGGCGTTCGGAGAACCGTCGGCGTCACTCAAGAACAAAACAGTAGTCGAGACTAAGTGGATTAATTTGGAAAAGTCAAGATACTTTTTTGTCATAAAATTGATTCAAAGTGTATTGGAATCTTGTCAAATAGAACTCATTTGTGCGTGAAGCTAACGAATGAATGTACTAAAATACTATTGCAGGATTTTTGAAATTAGAAAGCTCAAAATACTTGTTGTAGAGCACAGTGATGTATCAGTAGCTTGCACTAACAGAACTGAAGACTTTAGTCTGAGTTTTAATAGTTGATTGCAGTATTCTGTTCCTCGATTTATATAATATTCTTGAGAGTTCTAGCTAAGTTTTCGATTTTATTCCCATAAAATAGCCTATCGATCAGCCTTCACATCTCTCTCTGATTGGGGCGTGGTGCACCAGGAGAGTGCCAAGCCTTCAGAGGCGGAGGCGTATCGTCAACTTCTCAATTTTCAGTAGAAATCTATAGATCATTGCGATAATACGTAAGCAAAATTCTTCAAAAGCCCAATAGATACTTCAGAATGACATTTGAATTCCTATCGTTACACGAGTTTCACACAGTGCATTTTGTTCGCGTTTTAGTTTAATGAAAATAATGATGAAGCTTAAGGTTTAACAACTCGCGATCTTCGTGTCGCAACGAAAACAAACCGAGGGTGTTTACCTCCGCGAATTATTCTTTTGGGACGGAGCTGAGATCAGACGAGCATCTTATGGATCACGTTTGTGCGATTCAAAGTTGCTCGTCACTGTTTTTCTCGGCGTGCTTCCCTGACGCCAAATAAAAAGTAGGAAACTACTCGTTAATTTGCATTGGTTCAAAGCCTGCCCCAGAACTGGTTTTTAGGGTCACATTTAATTTAAGATTCAGAGAAACCAAGTGTCCTCCCTCATGAAAAAGTGAACACAAATTCTCCTCTCGTCACTGAGAAAATAAACTTTTTTAATTTACTCGTGTGTGCTTTTCAACGCCATAAAATTAATGAGAACACTTAGGGGTATCATTTGGACTCAAATTGCGTCCTCGCTGTGGATACAAAGCGATGTTCTGCTTTTTGGATTTCCACTCCATCAAAATATGGAAATTAAAAAAAATAATTTTCCAAGCGAAGATGCTTTGGCAGAACCACCGTAATTTAGCTTTCAAATTACTTTAAATGCTGAAATACATTAAGCTTGTAATCATTCGTAAGCAGCATTCTATCATTGAGGTACTTGAAACCTAAAAACTTCTTCCATTCGAGTTACTGCAGAAACGGTACGCACTCAACCTTGCCTAACTTCTGGCGTTTTCTGAGAGTGATCACGTAAGCGGGACCCCCCGTCGTCGCGATGGGGTTCCATGTCCCCGCGGTGTCGGGTTTCTGATGACCAAAGACAGCGTTGGCAGCACAGACGACAACTCTGAAAGCGTGCCTCGCTCATCAGTCATTCCCGATACGCCTGATAATTGTGAACCTCAAGAAACTTTGAATTGCTCCATTTACAAGTTTTTTTCCGCGACCAGTGCTTGTTTTTCAGCACTGAAGACTAGTTTATATGATATGACGTTTTTCTGAGATTATTTGATGAAGAAATTGTCTATTTCAACAATGTTTAACCATTTTGCAAGAATAAAATGCGTTATGCAGGCACTGAACGGTACCTGTATAGACGTCATGTAGATACTGTACACTTAATGCATATAATGACGTCATGCAGACACCGCATACACAAGCACTTCAAGCAGACACTGCGCACCCTACATAAGCACGTCATGCAGACACTGCACAGCCAGCAACACTATCATGTTCGACACGCTCTGGTGAATGTCACCAAAGATTGAGCGGATGGAAGTGTTCCGCTCAGCTAACATTTTGCGCGCATGTATCTTTAATAAAGAAATTGTTCAGCTTGATCATTTTTGAATTAATTTATTATTGTATCGATGTGTGTGCGCAGTGTGCGATGTTTCGATCCGGTATTGCCGTTCTAAAAAATTGGTGTTTGATATCCAAAGTTACTGATGGCGTCCGAATTGTAACTAGGTGTGTTTTTATTGAACACTGCAGGGTCAAATCTTTTTTCCAGGGTATCGAAAATACTTTTTGATTTGGAAAATTTTTGGCCGCCTAAGAGCCGATATTACCGCCGGATATTTGATTATCGACGGGGCGGTGAAAAATTATGTGTTATAATCAGTGCCGAGAGGCCCTGAAGATTTACTAGAATTAATAATACATGTTGTCAAAACGCTAAATTTGATGGCAAGGTAATGCACAAATTCTCGCAATCACCTGTTCATTTATTGTGTTTTGCTGTGTGCTATTGGCACACCCGTTACTGATTAAGTCTTTGAATGGGGATTATTGAAAAGAATTTCCAACATCATAGCTACAGTCATTCTACTGCGAATTTTGTTACGAAATGACGAATATCGAAACAATTATTGTGTTGTTATGAATGTTGTTTTATAAGTGTAAAGTGGTAAAGCGTGTGGCAGAGTGATGACGTTCATGTGCTGATGAAAAGAGATTCGAGAACATGAAAAAATTGAAACCAGTTGAATATCAATTTTAGTATTAAATTTTTTCACAATTATGTGTTAGGTTCACCGCAAGAACAATTCTCACAATGCGAAAATTTGCCATCAAATGTAAAAAAACTCATAGAAAACAAACCGCTCCGACTGACTGGATCAGAGATCTTCATGTAAAGCGATCTGTGAGTTGTACCCACGTACAGCGATGCACACAGAGCACGATGGATGCTAAGTTGATTCCGTTCTGCATTAACTACGAACTGCAGGACTGCATGTACCTTGAATTCGTGTTCTGAGAACGCATTCTAGTGCGCAGTCAATAAGTGCGTCGCATGATGCCTCCTGAAGCGTGCGTGGGCTGCTTTGCTTGCGTGCGTGGTCATAATCTGTATGACTTGCATGAGACTGGCTGCGAGAGGCGGCTTGTTAGACAGGCTAAGAATCGCTTTATTAGTATGCACTCGGCAATCGTCCAATTATTTTCCACGTTGTATAGATACATATGAGTAAGCCATTCCTCAGAATGGTTATTGACTAAGCTGTCTAGGTTCGCATCTGTTCATATTTTGGTGGCTACTCGAATTATTTATTTTACAATTACATTGACCAGCAAACACTTTTTTAATTGGGGAAGAGAGCAGATGTATGATACGCAATTTTTGAAATCGAAAAAAAAACACGCACTTTAATTTCCGAGCAAACCGCAGGAATGTCTTCAATTTATTTACTAGTTTATTGCGGGTTAAACGACTCAAATAGTAACCAATTTTTTTAATAAAACTTCTATTTTCTCCCCTATAAAATGCGATATTTATATGGTATCATACATCATCCTCAGGCGGAAAAGCAAACAAAAAGAATTTACGGTCACTTCAAAAAATCCATACCTAAAATGGAAACAAGCGACTGATATAAATCGCAAAAAAACACAGTTCATAAGTACATTCCTAAAATAAGTAGTTTAACTGATATGGTCGGGCTCAGCGTTCACTGACCTTTAAAAGAACCTATCGAAGCTTCAACCAATGCATCTCAAATAACGGTTTCCCTCGTCCTCAAGTCTCGTAATCAAACCTCATAGCGGTTTTATTGATATAACGTAAGTTGAAAATGGCTGTTAACTGTTTGAGCGCTTTAACACGCAACGAACTGAAACAGTTGCGCAAGACTGAGAAATTAAAGAAAAATGTCTTGAACTTAGGTAATAAAAACATTATCAGTACGCTCGTTACACGAGAAAGATAGAGAGAAACTCAAAATTTAAAAATGCTATTGGTTCTTCCACTGACGATTTGCATGCAATATATTTTACGGGTTCGGGTTACAAAAAACGGTTTCTTTTTTAAGACACAGCTTTGCTCTTTAAAAAGTGATCAAGAGGGAAAAGCGATAGGATTGGGTTACTTCTTCTTTAAAAAATAATTTCTCATTTAAGGGTCCTCCTCTTGAATCTTAAAATACGAGTGCTGTACCCATGCGAGGGGGTGTCAAGTCGGTTTAATTATTATTATGCTGTCAAAAATATTTCGAAACATAGTGTTCATGACAAAAAGCAACAGAGGTTGATATTTTTACTGTTAATGCAGAAGGATTTCGCTTTAAATATTCTGTGCACATGAAATAAAGTTTACGTTTAAGCTCGTGTTTCAAAATCTACTCACCTCATTTAATGTATAATGACTTGGAACACTTAAACGGAAAATAATGAGCACAGCGAGTTTCTCGCCCTCGACCTAAGTATTACTCGTCAAATCTATACTTCAAAAATACCCCATCGAGTTCCTGGTCGGTCATTTCGAGTCATTTTAAAAATAGCCATTACTACATTTGCCCAGACACTGGCCTTTAATTCTTCATATGAAGCCCGCCTCATTTCCTCACAACAGTTCGTTCACGACTATTCTATCAACATTAGTCACGATGGAATGTAAGTTAATTAGAAGCCGACGAGACAAGCTCGCAGCGTGACCACAGTCTGACAATCCCACAACTTTGCTAGCAGACCACACGTGCTGGCACAGCGACCTCGAATGTTTTCTGTGACGTCGAACTCTGTCTTTGGCTTCTTACTTTGAATAAACAAAGGTTCGTGCTACCTGCTAGCTACTCTAGCGTAACACTGACGCTTGCGCGAAAGAAAATCTTCAGGGGACAACTTGCAGGTAGTAATTTGCTTCTCGGCTGTTGAGGCGTCGCCTGAATACCTGGGAGGTCGGCACGCATCACAGTTTGCCTTTCACTTCGCAAAGGTACAAAAGTGCACACAGAGCTTGTCCTCATTACCGGCGACTGTAAACACTGGCGACTAAATGGGAGGCTGATCTGGTCCTGAACAGTGGAGTACGGATCCCAACGCGTGGGGTGTCATTCATTTGCACTTATGGTCAGTGAATTTTTGGTAAATTTTGTCGTATAAATGTGCACAGCATTCAATTTTTGTCCATTTTTTCAGACGGAATTCATCAAAATTCTGTCCGCTTAATTTTTTTGGGTAGAAAAGATATTGAGTTAACATATAAATATTCTAAGTTGTTCATAGCAAAACTTATCACAAATATTTATTGAGAAACTTGAAATTTTCTGCAATGATATTTAATTGATGCTATATTCAAGCAGGTAATGTGTATGATTCCACTTAAGATTCAATCAATAATTTAAATCGAATGATTTGATCGTCTTTGAAGAAGAATTTGCAGGCATAAAGTGAATTGAATGTCTTTCGATCTTCACATAGCACTATGTAAGTCAGTCTATAAGACGGTTAGGCGTTAGCCTTTGGTTACAGAATATATGTATGCGTTGAATTCTTAAAATATGGAACAAATTTTAATTTTCAGTTTTAGTTTTAGATCGGCGAATGAAGAATTTATATTGGGGAAACTTCTTTTCAAAGGTCTAAGCTCTCAAGAAAGCTTTAGAGATCGAATTTTTTTACAGCTTCTATTTTATTTGAATGCACCTAGTCAATATATGTACGTAATATATATAAATATATATATCAATAGGAACTCTAAGTCATTGCGTGAAACTTCAGACGGGCTAAATTTTTCTCTAAGGATGTCATCCTCAATAACATATTCTAAGAAGATGCTCGTATGCGTCACCGACAAGCCTAAGCCGCGTAAGATTCCTTTCGTTTGAAGTCACATTCTCAAATGACACTCTGTCCTACCTTAATTTCCTTAGCGACATGCTGATTATTTAGAATCTGATTCATCAGCCTGGCAGAGACTTCTTAATCGTTACTCGGAGCGAGTGATTCACAGTTCAACTTATAAAGTCGCCGAGGGAACACGCACACGTGCCGCACACGCTCAGTGATCGCAGTTCTCGGTAAAAGCTCGTCTTCTCTGAAGCTTGCAGTCGCGGGATCGATGTTGTGATTAAGCTCGGTGCTGGCGCGGCCGGCAGTCGTTACCGGCTGAAAGAAACATGCGAGCGATGCCGTCCTTGTCGTACTTGACTCATCCATTTCGGGTTAATCGGACGTTTTTACACGGAGCTGCGAGACTAGCATGTGTGACGGGGAGTAGGGTTCTTAAAGATAAAAAACTTGTATTTAGAATAGATTGACAGTTAATCAACGATGGGATTGCTCTTTTAAAAGCATTGATGAACGGAAAGAACTTTTTAAAAGCATGCATGATGCTTTGTTTTTAGAGACCTTCATTTGACTTAGCTTAAGAATTATTTCAGCTGACGAGCAGGCATCAATGTTTGCTTCAGCAAATTCAATGGAATTATCCTCTGTCTATTCATCTATATTGTCTGTTGATATTTGTGTGTATTCTAAAACATCAAGTCGTGGTATGATACAATGAAATATGTACTCCTTTCACTACGTGAAATTTAGCACTTCGGTCGAAAGCTGAACGTAAACATCATTTACAAGCCTGGGCTGAGTCGTATAGTTTGAAAATTTAACAAAGGTCACTTCCGTGAAGACATCAAATGCCGTTATTGGGGTAGTTAGACAAGACAATGTCTAATGAAAAACATACGAGGCAGATTCCATTGACAATATTTACCCAAGCTACATATGGCCGCATTCAAGGGCAAACTTACACTGCAGATTCCATTGACTATGCTACACATGGCACAGTTACACATCATTCAATAGCAAGTGTACCTAGCAGTGTGTATTTGTCAACGTTACCAATGACTTTTGTAAGGGCATTGAAATGATAAACATAGAACATCCATTCAGGGCCGCCTTCCACAATAAACTTTCATGGTCGCCTACTGAAAAAAAGGCAGGCGGCAGGAAGAAGGCAACAATCCCGTGGTGCTACACAGCGATACGGGAACTCCACCCTGTCTGGGTGCTGCACTGGTGCTCCTGTACACCGCACATACCAACATTTACACGCGAGGTCTCAAAGTCTCGAGCTAATGAGTGGTAGTGAGACAAGTTTGCGTAAAAAAGACCCAAATCAATAGGTATTGTGCGCTATTTTCTCTCAGTTATCGAACTTTGAATTGTCCTACTCTTACAGCCATAATTCGGTGTTGAGATTGAATTGTGACTCAAGGTGTCATGTTCATCAAACCGTAAATGCGCGCAGAGTTTGTGTTACTGTTATCTCATAGTGTGTAAGTTTTCGTTTAACATCTGGAAGTAAGCGCAGATTCCGTGTTTTATGGCAAGTCATGTCGCTCCACTCCGCCTTGTTTCAACGGGGGCAATTACACGCTAAGTCCTTGTCGTTGATCAAGCTCCTCACTCTGTAGACTCGCAAGCTTGGCGGTGCTATATTCAAAATGCAGCTATTAATAACATTGTGCTCTCTCTCTTGCAAATAAACGTACTAGAAAATATTATGTCCAGACATACTTCTCCTTACCCTAATGCCATTTGGAGTTCACATTTATATTTATTGGTACTTTGACTTTTCAGTAGGTGAACATAAAAATATTATCTTTCTTTTTGTAATTCGTTCTATTTGTTCTATTTCACAGATTTATACCGTCGGTCATGAGTTGTATATTTACTTCACCTTTCACATATCTTTCATTAAGCAGATCAGAAAACCTCCATGCCATGATTATAAATACACATATTGTTGCCGGATGCTATGCCACCTTTCGTTAAGTGTACTGTATTTGTCACCAGCTTAACTTTCGTGGCCTTTCAAGTGCCTTAGGACAACGTCACGTGTTCTCGAGTAGCCATAAAGTGCAGAGCTATTTTTAAGCGACTGTAAATTGAAGCAAAACTAGCACGATGCTCGGCGTACTGGACCTAATCCTGCTGCTATCCTCCTTATTGGTGACTCTCGCCATAGGAGTGTACCATGGAGTCCGAGGAAGGAAGGCAACACCAGCTGAATACATGCTGGGGGGCAGGGCCATGTCTCCCCTGCCCCTTGCCATGTCCATGATCATGGGCACCATCTCGCCCATCACCATCATGGGCAACATTGGGGAGATGTACGCGTACGGTACACAGCTCTGGATTATGGATATCGGAATTGCAATTGGCATGATTATCGTCGCTGAGATGTTCATCCCTATATTTTACCCTCTGCACATGGTCAGCCTCTATCAGGTGAGCTCACTTTACCCCTTAATCTTTTGATGCACAAATTATCTGCACGATAAGACTAGCTAGCTTTGTGGAAAAACCCAGTAGTAGCTCTGTGAAGCAGTAAATATTACGTCACTGGTCATATTGAAGACTAGGCTCCTCAGACGCCACCTCCTTCTCCATCTTAAGCAGATTTTCCTAATATTCAGAGTCAGTTATGAATGTATGACATATTTATAAGTAGGCAGCATCAAATTTAATTTTATTGTCATTTCATGCAGGATTTGCATATTCAAGTAGTGCCACTAATTCATATTTTCCGTTTAAGTTTGGTTAGGGAACAACATTTTAATAAAATAAGTACACAAATAAATGTATAACATTTTTTATGTACACTCTCCCATTATTCTCACACGACCTGAGTACATGAGCATCACTACTTCCATGTGATACCACGACTTGGTTAATTGTTTTGTTCCTGGCAGGTATGCGTTCCTTCCCATCTCCTTTGCCGGTATTGGAAAACAATAGAAAATGCCCAGTATATCTTTGAAACTTCTTTTTTTGTATTGCACTTGTATTATATTCATTAGTAGAATTACGTTGACGAAAGGTAAATTTGGAAATTCGTGGAAGGAATCGCAGAAACGAAGTTATGGCGTTGCATTTTTTAAAATTTCGTTTAATTAAAAAGAAGAAAGGAATTATGGTTTCCATAATTCCTTAGTTGAAATTTTGTAAACACGGTCTAATAAACTAGCATTTGATCTCAGTTCCTCAAACTAATTTGTTTTTATGAAGTTATTTGCAGTCGTTTACAACAACATGTAAATTTCATATAGCTCAGGGATTATGTTTTGACCCTTGTACATTTTGAGACGTGAGTTTAAACGTGAAACCATGCGAATATTCAATTTATTTTCTCCAACTAATCCTCATATTAACATACCTAACTTCAGCTACTCCAACCGAATTATCTCGATGATATTAACAATTCTTGTAAGAGCGATAACATTTCCATTGAATAATCAAGTCTGAAGTTAATCCTGTCCACGGCTAGTCATGACAAAGTTTGTGTCTCCAGTACATCGAGCAGCGCTTCAGGTCAAAAATTCTGCGCATTTCTTCGGTGCTCATTACGCTGTTGGCGGCCTATCTCTTCATCGGCTTCCTGCTCTACCCTCCGTCTACCTTCCTGGTCTACTTCACTGGGCTCGGCATGGTCTCCAACATCGTCATCATGGGACTCGTGTGTGGCCTGTACTCTGCCTTCGTGAGTCACTTCTAACGCAACTTCTTGCAGAAGTTACGGCATTTTTATCATGATTTAAATTTATTTAAAATTTTATGGAATCGCTGACGCAATACTGTAAGCAATTTGAACAATAGGTACAGCGAACTAGACCCACCTGTATCTATTTTTCAAATTGCTTATAGTGTTACATCAGCGATTGCATAATTTTTTTTTCTCTAATGTCAAGTGTTAGGAAGTTCCTGTTAAACAATGCTTGCAAAGTTATCATTGTATTTTAATTAGCGTGAGTCGATATACGGAACTAACTCTCTGTATCTTAGTATTATTTTTTCATAAAATAGAATAATGTATCTGCTTGTATGGGAAAACACCTCGATTTTGACTGTCGGAGTTGTCAGTAAACCTCAATTTTGATTGCTGGAGGTGTGAGTAGAGCTCTTGTTGATCTTCTTTTTATTTAATGGCAAACCAGGTGGTATTGGTTAGCATTTGTAGAAGTAGCATCTACATAATATTCAAAGTCTAAAACATTTTCTTGCTCGCTTGCCGTGAGATACTCACAACCAATTAGTATAATCGGCTGGAGGTAATTTTAAATTCCAGAGGAATGTACAAAATTTCAGTTCATTTATGCATCTTTTAGCATGAAAAATCAATAAAGTTCACCATTCCGTAAAATTTAAAAACCAATAAAAGTCTTGGAAATAAATGTGCCACAGTCATATTGTTTACTGAATTGAACATCTCACCAACTGACATAACGTAAAACATCGACCTGACGAGTCGCGGTCGGTGAAGTGTGTTCTTGAAATGAATTGGACCAAGCCCACATTTCGTAATTATTCCATGCGTGACGACTCGCAAGGCCGTTGTACTAGGGCATAGTTCACCACATAGGGCGGCGTGAAGGCGGTGGTGCACACGGACGTGGTGCAGAGCATCGTGATGCTGGTGGGGGTGATGGCCATCGTGATCCAGTGTGCAGCGAGGGTGGGGGGCATCAGTGCTGCGTGGGAGGTGGCATCCCAGAGGGGCAGGATCGAGTTCTTCAAGTAGGTGCAGTTGTAATGCTTTAAGTTATATGTGTTGTTATTTCCTTATGCTTGATGAGTTTGAAAACTATGATGTAAAATTATGACGTCAAGTTATTTACTGCTGTGGTCTAATTGAATACAGCTCTGACTAAGCATGGGTAATTTTATTTGATTGTATGTTGAATTGTGATGTCGTTCTGAAAAGACAGAGATCGGAAATCATTATATCAAGACAGCTTCGCTTGACTTGTGCGTGTTAGTTTTTAGTGAGTCTTTGGCATCTTAAAGAGTGGTGCACACAAAACTCACAATGAAAAAATATGAGAACGTTCACATTTCGTATATGCTAAGCTTCAATCATCAATAAGATATTGTAGATTAAGATACTAACTGGAAACGTTCATCACAAGAAATCAAATCCTTATTAAACTAGTATTATCAGTCATCTAGTTGTTTCGAACTCGAATAACTTGTGCCTCATCTTCCAATATTGAGTTTTTGCTGTGGTTGACTAAAGAAATAGTAGATTTTTAGGTCTGAATAAATGTCATTTGATTAAAACTTGTTCATCAATTCTTGAGATACAAGTTTCTTTCCGAGTTGTCTCAAATCTCGAATGGCCGCACTATTGTACGTTGACGACGTTTTGATCAAAGGAGCTATTTCTGATCTTACAGCATTTACAACGTTATCATATGCTGTATCTGCACTATTTCTGTGCACACTTCAGGAAAGCTGCAGTTGAAATTTGTATACCTTATTATAAAATAAAATAAATAATTATAAGACTGAAAAATACGCCATGGTACATTGACGAATGGTAGTCCTACCGAGGCTTTTTATCGAAAAAATTATTCCAGAAAATAAGCTGACTTTGAATTTCATTTTTTAGAGCTGCAACAGCCATTAAGTAGTGCTTAGCATCTGAAAAATTAGTTTCAGAACTTATCACAGCCGAACACATTCGAAAAGTGACTCCTTACGAGCGGCTCTTCTCTTCCCCCAGCATGAGCTTGGACCCTTACCAGCGGCACAGCTTCTGGTTGACGTTGGTTTTCGGGCTGTTCTTCAGCCTGAGTACCTACGGGGTGAACCAAAGCCAGACCCAGCGCACTTTCAGCACTGGCTCTGTCAGGCATGCCAAGAGGTGGGCACGGATTGTTGCGTAGGGACCATGGACCGGGAATGATAGTATTGGGATTGGCATAGGTGCTGTGGATCAGAAAGTAACACCAAGGTGGCGGGAATGGGGAACAAGGACAAACAAAAATTATCTTAAACAAAAGAAGAAGTCTTCAATGCTTCCACCATGACAAGTGAGGACGGGCTGGAGTTGTTGAGATTGTACGACTCATTTTATTGTTGAAAAGACACTTTTGGCCTTTCTTCAGTTATTTGAAATTACTCGTATGAAATATCGGAATGACAGTACACGACCATTTGGTGAAATAAATCTACAAGCCTGACAGAAATTTGAAAAATTAGGGCACACTGGGTAGCTAAAGCATAAACTTCCCGTTTTTATTAAACTGTAAGATATATTGGCATGCACACGCGTTTTGAGTTGTTTGAAGGCAGCCAATGTATAAAAACTGTCAGGGTACAGCTTACAGTAGACGACGTCAGTATACACCATACCTAAAGAACTTGGTGAGCTTTCTGTAAACTTTCTCTTGCTTTAAAATTAGCGACTTAACCATGAGTTACCATTCTTCTACTGAAATTCCTTTTTTCAAGCAACGCATGTATTCAATTTCTTTTCACGGATACATCTCACCTATTTTGCTTGTGTAAATATTCAGTGTTCTTATTAATATCATCACAACTACTGTACTGTCCTACAAATAGCGTCAATTTTAATTCTTTGCTTTTATGAGAGATTGCCATTTTCAGGATCACACATAACAGTTATCATGTCTCCCCAGGGTCATATACTACGCCATTTTCGGGATGCTGCTCCTGCGGTTCCTGATCAACTTAGCGGGCATTGTCATCTTCGCGTTCTACGCGGACTGCGACCCTCTCACTGAAGGCGGAACTGTGAAGAACAACCTCCGCGTGGCTGTGATCTACGTGCTGCAGGACCTCACCTCCATACCTGGTCTGGCGGGCCTTTTCGTGGCCTCGATCTACGCCGCCGTCCTCAGGTGCGTTTAGGGTTCTCGATAGTTTCAGGGAGACGTTGAAGTATAATTCCAAATGTATTCGTCATGGAAAGTTCACTAGAGGGAATGAGCCTAAGATGTTATATTTTAGCTATCTGAGATTGGTATCAGGACTTTCAAAGCTTTGAAATTCTTTATTCTGTCTATGCCATATTGCACGATATATTATTACTGGCGTCATAAAATGTATTTAAGGGGAAATACTTTAAGCGACCCTACTTCATTATTCATGACTTAATACGCACTTCCATTGGAGGTTGTAAGGCGGAAGATTTCATTTATCCTAAGTGCAAAAAACGTATTACATTAACTAAAAACAAAAGGCATGACATTAGCTAATGCTACGCAGGATAATTTTTAAATTTCATTGAACAGAGTAAATAAGAAAAATAGCATTTTAGTCACAAATCGTTAAGAAATTCTTTCAACTTTCATTGACATTGTTAATTTTGACTGGTATTGGACTACTTCTATCGTTACCTCCAATCTATTATTTATACTAACATGCAATGTAGCTGCAGAAATTCATAACTTAGTCAGGAAACTAGTCGTGGACAGAGATTTCAACTTTTCTTAACTAAATTACCAAGTACTTCACTAAATATTATATTTTGATGTTCGAAAAATTAATCGAAATTCAAGAAATTTGTGTACTTCTAGCTTAATTGAGGAAAATTAGCTAGGTTACTGTATTGGACCAGCAGTTCGACCAGATACCTTTTATTGTCTATTCGTGTGGATCAGCCACTATATTTATACACAAACAGTGTCAGGACAACTCACATTAGTATCATAAGAACCATCTAGAATATCTTAATTATAATATTAATTGAAAAAATATTCATTGGAATAAAATAAAACTCACAGCTGGCACCGAAATGCTGTGAAACGTAGCATCAACTTATGAAAGTATTTATTTTTCATAGTAATTCAAATGTCAGTTGTTCCTTCCTTAGACTTATGTACCTTTTCATAGTAAATTGAAGGTCGGGCTTAGAACCTGTGTGCTAACTTTTTCAGGGTACATTAAATGTCAGTTTTAGATTCAATAGACTAACTCGCCCAGAGTAAATTAAATGTTAGTTTTTGATCCCGTAGACTTTTTCGTATGGAGTAAATTAAATGTTAGTTTTAAAACCCGTAGACTTACTGTTCCGGAGTAAATTAAATATCAGTTTTAGATTCCGTAGACTTATAACTTTGCCCTGCAGCGAGGATTGTCAATGTTGGATACCAACATGTATTGCATCCATTATTTCAGCGATGGGAGAAGAATTTGAAAAAAGTTTATGGTACAATAAAATCAAGAAAACTAGGTGATCTTAGATTTGAAATAAGGATAAATAAATAATTCTACTCCAGCAGTGATTCTCAACCAGATTTTTTCCTCCAGTTCGGTCTCGACGCAAGTGAACTCTATGACCGCACTCCTGTGGGAAGACTTCCTCAAAAACCTGAAGATTTTTCAGACCTGGAGTGAGATTAAAATCACGTGGCTGCAAAAACTGTTGGGTGAGTATCTCTCCACTCCGAATGTAAAATATTCTACATAAACAAAAATGGAGAAAGTATATATTTCTGAAAATTGTAATCTATTTTGTGTGAAAATATTCATTTGGATGACTTCCACATATCTCAATTAGAGACCTTTTTCAAATACTTCATGAGTCAATTTTAAATAATTAGGAGCTAGAATTTGAGTGGATTGATAACGTTTTATTTACTATATCGTTTTCATTATTAGATACAAAGTTTTTTCTAAATATTCTAAAGTGGAACACGCTTATTTTTAGTTTGAAAACTCATGAACAAATGAAACGTATATTTTTACACCGTTAGCACTAGACTAGGTCGAAATAATGCTTCTCTGATGAAGCAATTGTTCAATATTTTAATGCGTATCAGGAAAGGGTTTAATTATCCCCAAAGAAGAACGTTGCTCACTTTACGGAGATTTTCTGAGAGAATTTCATATTTGAATTGGTTTGTGCAGTTAAAGTTTAATTACTATATATTTTGTGTTAAGACACTTCTCATTGGAAAAGGTTTTTGTTACAAAATATTTGTGTATCCTGTTCATATATATTAAACTCGCGGATATGTGTAGGGACACCATGTACACAAACCGGCGGCACCCCAGTGTGGCCACTATTTGAACCATAAAGGCCCAAACATTTTCAAGATATTAAAAATATGTTCAAGATATTCCAGATGTACATGCTGCCAGCCCGTGTGCGCTAAGTCGCTCTGGTAATGGAATTTTGAGCAGATTCAGAAGTGACTGAAGAACTCAATGAATGTGTGACATACAAATGAAATAATTGAATTTATGTTTTTTCAATTTTTTTCACTCATAGCTGGGATGAATTCCGTCATATACACCTGGGATCCGACCAAGACAGAGCGCTGCTCGCTAATAATTCCTTACAATTGTTATACCTCAAAAGTGCTAAAATTTTCTATTCGTATTTAAGCAGATATTTTTTATGAAAGTTTAAATTATTTCTTCACGGGAAAACTTTACCAACTTCATAAGCATGTCGAATGCACTCTTTTAACATCCTAACAGTCTTTGTTCTACTTGCTACATTACAAAACATAATTCAAGCTGCTCAAGTCGTACAAAAAAAACTCCTTCTTTTGCTCAAGTCCATGTAACGCTCTTTATTTCCCCGAGTCCTGAGCATGTAAATAGTTTTCTAAATTTATTGGAAACTTGGCTCTATAGTTCACCCGACTTCGAGTATCGTAATGCTTCAACGATCAATTTTTAAAATTAGTATGAGCAGTTAGCTCAGTTACAAAACCACAATTTCAGCTAGCCTGATATTCCAAAAGAGTCGCAATAGTGCTCTAGCCGAAAAACAAGGGTAGGACAGTAGAAAGCAAAAACTGAGCTGGTTCTAAAGTGTCAAGGGAACCATGGTTTCAATGATGATGCGAACCGAGGGTAGCATCTCTGAATGAACTATAGAATGTAGTGCCTGCTCTTATGTGTTTATGTACATTCTCTTTTGCTTATTTTGCTCATTTTTATTTTTCTCTTCAGAACTGTGAGCCCCTGACTTTGTACATGTCCGGGAATAAAATAGTCCGGGCACTTGATTTTGGATTCGACTTCTGCTTTTTAAATAAAGCTGTAATTTTAATTATCATTATTGTTGTAATTATCATCATACATATTACTGTTACATTGACTGATTGTTGTGATCATTACTATTAATATTGTCGCAATTGCAGTGTTTCTGACGAGCGTGGTGGGCATCGCCATGAGCCTCATTGCAACCAACAGCCCAGCTTTCATCTCTAGGCTCTTCCGACTGACGGGGGCCATCTCGGGGCCCATGGTGGGGCTGTTCCTGACGGGCCTCTACCTGCCCTGGGTCAGGGGTAAGGTGAGTGCTGCACCCTGAGTGGAGCCTGAGAGTATCGACGGCATAGGGTCATTTAATAACAGAAATAGGCGTATTATTGGTTAAAGAAATATTTTTAACGAGCTTTCTTATGCCAGACCGATACATATGCCCTACTAATGTGTTTATTAAGAACGTTCTAGAGATTTGCAAGTTTTTTGATGAGGGAAAATTCATTATACAATTTTTTTACTAAGACGCAACGCATTCGTATACACATATAATCGGCGCTGGAATCGAATTCTCTGAAGTCCATGAACTTGCATTATTCTCGTCCGCGTTTAGTTTCATCTTTTTTTACTTACAGTGCGCAGGCTTCGGCTTCATCGTCTCGATCATCTTTAGCCTGTGGATAGTGACAGGCCAACTCCTGACCCGCTCCGACCCGCCCTATCTGCCCATGTCCCACGCCAACTGCTCTTCTGATCCCACAATTGATTTCAATGTGTCCAGCATCACCAACACAACAGTTGGATTCTCATCCACAACAGAACTTCCCTCTGGAAACATGTCCAGTGTCGCTCCAGTTGAAGTGGAATCCAAGGAAGAGTGAGTAGAAAACCTGCGTGAACGGCAAACTGCATCTATAGATAAGTCCCTGATGTAACCATGTATTTTGCTGTACGATGGTTTTCACACTTTGGGAATTTTACTGCATCCCCATAATTATACGTTTGAGTCTGTATTTCGAACATGAATATGAAATTTTTGCACAAGTGATGAAATTTCGATGAATATCGACAATGTACCCTACGCAATATCTGCGGTTGATATTTTTAATTTAAGGAACTTGAGCCAAAGACAGGGATTACCTGCAGCCGAACTTTAAGTTCTCGCAATCATTTATAACAAAACCTGGCATTTTAGAGCACCAAGGATAACTGTGGTTGAGCAATTGCAGTCAATAGCCGTCGTGGAGGAGCAGCTATCTCATATACGTCGTGTGCCGAGGCCCCTTTAAGATTACAATCCTCTATATTTGGTGATTGTCTACTGCTCGATTTGAAACGAAGAGTAAGATGGCCATATTTTTTGTGTCAAGGATAGGTGACAAATTTGTTGACGAATTTTTCCCAATATTTCCAGCGATTTATTGTTTCTTTGGGGGTAAAATCAACATAAATTTTATGAATTCGAGTGTGAGTGTTAGGAAGAGATGCATAGGTTGGCGTTGGTTTACGATGATCAAATAATCAGTAACCATGTTCCTAGGTTAATGCATGCATGTCGACTCTCTGAAGGATCGCATTCGCTTAGAGACAGGAAAAATACATGAGAAGCCAAGGTTTTCAGTGAAGATTTAGGTAAATCACAAGCCTTTGCTTAATGATCCTGAATATAGGTCTAAAATATTTTAAAAAAGTGACTAACAATATGAAAGTTACTCGTCGAAGCTCACGTTTGAATGAAAGTGAGAGATTACAACTGTTCTCTTGCACCAACATAAGACTGAAAGACTTTTTTTGACTATAACATAGTGCAGCCACTCTCTGCTCTCGATTCAAGTATTGTGGCTCTTCATGTATTTACATGATAACGATCTCCAAATTTGACGATTTATTCGCTCCGAACAGTTTGAAGCATAAAAATCAGAAACAGATTCCGTACTTTTAGCGATTCATTTTTACCTTCACGTTTTCTCAATAGAAGAAACCCTCCTTTAATGAAGGAACTGTGAATAATTTTTTTAAAATTTCACCGCATCTTAGAAAATAATTCAAATTATTTTGCGATATTACCAGTTTACCAAGCCTTCAAACCGAGAAAAATATTCAAAATAAACGTTTCTCATGCAGGAGTTTTGAAGGCATGGCTGCCCTGTACGGATTGTCGTATTGCCTCAACTTCTGCTGGGGATCCGTGACCTGCATCATCTTCGCTGTCCTGGCCACTTTTGCAGCCGGTAAGCATAGCTTCAAGAACCATTGCTTGCCTAGTCGAATGATAACAGTATTTCTCCTCAATGACCCTTAGTCACAGAGTAACATTTGATTTACTGGCGGTAGCCAAAGCCGTTATAATTTACTTCACTACTTAAATAATCGGTTACAGGTTGGAACACCCCAGACACGGTTGATGAGAAGCTGATCGCCCCAATGGCTTGGAAGCTGTTCATGAAGATACCTCAACCGTCGTATGCACCGCCCCTGAAGACGTTGAAAAGGCTCATGAACCGACGGTCCTCGTCGTACGTGACCAACGGCGGTTACAACCTGCCTCAAGAACAAGATGGTCGTGGCTACCAGGATGTCGACCAAGACGGAACATTCCATACCAAGAAGGAAGAAGCCATTCCAATGACCAGTGGGAAATGATCAGTTGAAGCTCAGAGATCTGTACGGGTGTTGATGTTCACGAAAGCCTCCGTTGCATCTTTTATAATTTGTTGTGACTTCCCATTCGGTACGTGTAACTCAGTGGTACAAAATTGTCTCGTTTTAAGCCTAATTCCTGTGGACTGTAATTTTTAAAAGGGAATCATGAATTATTTGATAGTGAAATGACTAATGCGTGAAAGAACACCGTCAAAGTGGCATTTCGACCACGATTTTTGGACAGTAGTGTACTAATTTGTCCCAAAGGTGAATGATGATGTGCCGTGGTGCTACGCTCTATTGATATGAATTATTGAGGTGATAGTAGTAATTTAATAACTTAGGATCGTCTCCTGTAAATATGTCTATTTCTCCAACCGTTAAGGGGGAAAAAATTTCCAGTTCGTCCTGCAATTTGAAGAAATCTCATGGACAGTATTTCTATTATTTAATTTATAGAAAAACGAATACACATACCGCCATTTTTTATCAGCTAATCAATTCATCTTTGTACTAGTCTTATTTCGAGCCTTCTATGATGTAGTTTTAAGTAAATCACAAGTGGCCTGTTAGATTGAGGTTTAGGAGGAAATTATGCATCAAAGTACTGGAGTAATTGAATTTTGAATTACTGCATGCTTTTTTAAACTGAAAAAATAAACTGAAATCGCAGAATTTTCAAACGCAAACGTTGCTACTTGAGTGAGTCCAACAGGAAAATGAAAAGTTTTCAAGATTTTAATTCTGATGTAATGCCGATAGTTGCATCGCTATGTTGCTAGTGTCATCGTAAAGCCTGGCCCTCTTTCTTAAAAATTTCATATTGTCCAGTTTCGAGTTCCGTTTTTTAGGTCAACCTCCGGTAGTTCAACAATTTCAGTCAACTCGTACAGGTAGGTTCTTCACTTCTTAAACAGGTCATACGCTAGTCTGAATTGTGATGTTACTTAGCCGCCTGCACTACCAACCTAATTCACGAGGGGGCTTGAAAAACCAGATAAATTATCGCAGTCTATCAATAAGGCTCTCGTGAGAGATATTCTTTGAAACTTTGAACTTCCCTACTCATCAGATTCATTTACTACATTCCTGAGTAGGACTCGTGAGAATCTTAAATTTATATTCTAAAATGAGCTCTAGGTAGGATGATAATTCAACTTTTATAATTCTATACAGCATCTCACATCACAGAATTTTTAAATTTATTTTGCGAGATAGCGTAAGTATGATGTCTAATTTGGCGCGCTGTGACTTTTTGACAGCTGGTGAGGAAATCAGTAGCTTCGAAGAAGCAGCAGCAGCATTTCGTGGTTTTGGTTTATGGTCGCAAGTCGACGCTATCGCGAGCATGAAGGTCGTCGCGCCCTTACCAAAAGGCCATAACTCTTGAGCTGAACTGGTGCCGTTCCGAGTACTTCACTTGACACTGATTTTAAAATTGGTTTAATGTCATAAGCAGTCTTCCATGCCTCATCGGACTCTAAAGGAGTTATCATGTCGGAACGAAGTCTCAGATTTACATCGTTTTAACTCTTTATCGACCATGTGAACCATAAATTCCTCGTTTCATAATAATATGCTAGTTTTCAAAAAAACTGAATGTGGCCTGTTTGAATTTACATACAAGCCTTCAGTTAATTTTTTACACAATTCTAAATGCAGCGTCATCGAGGAAATAATTTGTCATTAAATGGTCAAACCAGAGAGCATGAGAATTATGTTTGCGATCGCCTAGATTTTGAACCGCGGACTCACCAATTAAGTTTCCATTCAAAGTCACCTCCCCATTCTCCATATGTGAAGTCAATTTATATCTTGTTTAAAAGGCCGACTCTTTACTTTCAGAGCAGATGTTGAGTAAGGAAATTTTTCGTTGCAAGCTGAGTATTTATTTGTGAATAGGTTTTCGTTTTCAAATGCTAATCAAGCTCCAGGTGATTGTTTTCATCGCGCGCAGGAACCATTTCCATCTGTCCAATACTCCGGGGTGTTCCGTGCGGTTGTGGTTTGGAAACGAAGTGTTGATCGCTATTATACCCTTATGTAACATATGCTTCTAAAACTCCAAAGACGTTGATTGCTTGATTGCTTTTAACAGTACACACTAGCTTCCATGAAATTAAATGAGAATAACAAAGGCTCGAATACAGGTCCGGAATTAAGAAAGAAGAAACTTTCTTCTAAGTACCGAATCGTATCTTGAATTCCAATTTCTCCTGTCCTGAATATTTTAATAATGAAAGAATGACCCACCCACCGAGTCACTTGGGGTTAAATTTACATCAGTCCAATTCCTGCACCCCCTTCACGCTCCTTGAAGCTTATACTGCATGTTTTTCGATATAAATCCTGACATACGCGCTCTGCACGTGTTCCAGCTACAACGTCTTGCTTGTGCTTCTTTCATTTATGCATACTGGCCGTTTTCTACCTTCATTCAGGGCATATAACGAATATCAAAATATCCCGTCATTATAGACCTGAAATCGTAGAGCTCCTGTTTCGTTCATAGTAATGACTTGATGTGCCGTTATGGGCAGCCATGTCATGCCTAACATGTTCAGCAGAAAATATAATGATGAACTTTTTTCAGTGCTGATGACTTCATTTTTAGCGTCAACGCTTGTCGTTGTGTGGGCTGAGGCCTCCGTGGCTGTGGATGGTCGTAATTAGGAAACCGTTGGGTCACACGAACAAGGAAAGAAGTGTACTGGAATCAGTAACGTAATGAAATAATTCTAGGACAGCAGAAGAAAGGTTACTGATTTTTCAATGGCAAAGTCGAATGATCAAAGCCGATAATCCACTCCTGGTCATCGTTCAAGACATATTCTAAGAAGTGAAAACGAATAAATAGAGCTTTCCATTTCAAATTAGGCGCTCTATGCATGACGGAAAATTAAGTAATCATCCCGAAATAATATTAAGAATTATAATGTAGTATTATAAAGCAAAACCTTGCTTTTACTGTACTTAAAGTTTTTTTAAATTTTATAGAAATTCATGTCCGCAGTAGGTATTATATTTTGGTAGATTTAGATGCTGTTTATCGTTTTGTGAATGATTTTGAAATCTCAAGATTTAGTGCGTTGTATATATGTGATCTACCGTTACGAGATAACGAGATTACGGTAGATTACGGTAGATTACGGTGGATTACGGTGGATTACGGTGGATTACATTGGAATATGTAATCCACCGCCACCGTAAGTCCCTTAAAAATTCCCTGTGGGTCTGACTAAGAGCGTGTTCCTGTGGGAGACCTACACGCTCTGATGGAAGATGCGCTTGCCTACGAAAGGACGTTTCGCAGAACCACTCGCAATTATGTTTAAAACAACTCCTATGAGACAAATTATTTTTCACTACCTAATTTGAAAAAGCTAAGTCAGCGACATTCACTGAAAAACCTCAATATGTAACATTCAAAGTTCATTGAATAAAAACAATGATTTCACTTCTGCATGCGATGTATTTCTGGAGCAAATAATGAATCTTGTTTGTATAATGGCGGTGGCAGCAGTTCTGACATTGCTCGAGCATGGCCAGCAGAAGAAAGCTGCTCCAAAAAAATGTTACTAAGACCACAATAAGCAGTTATGTCCAAATCATACGTTCTCATTTGGCAGGTCTCTGGTGTGAGAAGAGTGACATGTCTTTCCTTCTGCGGGTAGCAAGAATAGGCTGGTCTTGTGGGTAGGCGAGCCTGTTCTTTTGACGGCAAATTTCTCATATCGTGACTTAATCTCAGCTGACAAATACTACATACTTTTTGCTCGAATATTATTGTGTACTGTAGTGGATTCGCATGGAGAACAGTGGAGAATTTATAACAGAGTATAGTTTAACCCATAGGTACAAAACATTTTAAGCTAAAGTCAACTCATAAATTAAAATGAGGTAGGCTTTGATAGACCCAATAAGGTCCTCTTCTAACCTTACCTTGTTGTTACGCCTGGAAAAATTAACGAAAATGATATTATTTGCGTTTACGCTTGTTCAAAGATTATTAATGACCCAACTGTTGGTTTTACTATGAAAAATTTTAGTGATATGAAGCAGTTTTATTAATTGTACTATATACAAGAGACAGATGATTAAAGGAGCTTCGACATACCTCATCTATGTCAGAGGGAGGTTAATATACATTATTGAAACCTTTAAATTACAGAATGATTCTTGAATGAATGCAGGATACATATTGGAGTAACAAGATTGAATAAATGGAGAATGAAAGCGTAATTTCATTAATGAAACACATTGCTAATTGTAGCGAGCTACAGTCGAGCGCATCGTCCCCGCGCTACACATGTTCATGTTTTATGATGATTTTTCATCACTTACCTAACTAACGTATAACCGTTATTTTCTTAAAAAACTTTGTTAATTGCTTAAAACATTTCTTACTTGCATCTTTTCCATCAATAGTTCGCAATCTTCACGCCGCATACGAAAGACAAAATCTCTTATAACGAACATGTATCTCCAAGAATGTTTCAGTCACCCTACGAACGAAATGGAACATTGATCGATCGTCTATTGCGATATTAGTTTATGGAGATTCGAATAAAAAACTAGTGATGAGCAAATTTTTGGAGGATAAATCAAGGAGAACGCTTGCAATGTATATATTTATATTATCGACTCGTACATAATTTGTCAGCATCATTTACGGTGCATGTATATCTCTCAAGTCCCCGTCTGTTCTACGCACCAGAAACTTTGTCAAAATCTGGCATAATTTTAGGGGAATTTTACATTCATGATAAAACCTCCTAAAAATTACTATCGTGTTTTATTGCCTTATAGAACTCTAAATCTATTTATTTTTGCCCGGTCGAGTTTTCTAACACGGTTCATATGGCTCGCTGTTTACGAACTGATAAAGAAAACATGATCGGCCGTAAGATGATAAGGTATCGCTGCTATCAGACAAGGACTTGCGTCTGGGCTTTCTGAGGAGCGATGGGCAGGGCACCAGTGACTCGCGTACTCCACAGCTTGTGACACGCAAAATACTTTCTAGCGTGGCTGAAATTAATTTAAAGTTGTTATACTTGCTACCAAATATAAGAGCTGTGCCACTTGTTCAAGTTGCTCTAGTTTCCAGTATCAGAACTGTACATTGATTCCAACGTCTCGATTATATCAGCAGGTTCAGTTGCTGTAGTTTAATGTATCAAAACTATCTGTCACTTCCAATAACGGGACTATATCAGCAGGTTGAGTTGCTGTAGTGTCTGTGCACCGCAACATATGTGATCCAAGTGTACTACATAGGGGACAGGTTTTCTAAATCTGCCAAACGTCGAACACGTGACGCATGCTATCACTTAGTTCTTCAGACATAGGGCAGACTATTATTTTTAATTTATAATTGAGTCGAGTCTAACTTCGTATTTTCATTGCTATTTTCATGGCTTTGCAGCAATGTAGCAATCTTTCCCACTGCAGACTTACACTTGAAAATGTCCGTATAAATTTATGCGAAATGGTTTGATATGAGTTCCTATTCACTGAAAATACTCTGAAAGACAATATATGTTTCACCGATTTAAATCAATTGTATGTGGTCCAGGTTTGCAACTAAATAAGTCTGGTTTCCAGAGAATTAATTACATTTTTAAAAACAGACTCAAAGCGCGAGGTCCTGCATTCTGCCCACTCGGAAAACTCTGTCCAATTTGTTAAACTCTGGTCAGCATAGACGTCGCTATTTTTTCCTGCATTGCGTATACTTGAGCATTGCGTTGGTCTGCAGATGCTTTATGATATGCGAACTTAGCTTGCAGAGGGTGATATGTATAAGAGATACTGAGGCCAGAAATGTGTAATCGCTAGGTGATAAGAGAAACATTGATACAAAGAGCTTGCTTTCGTTCGAGGATGCGAGAGAGAACCAAACCAACAATTAATAAAATATAATTGATCGCGGATACCCGCAAGATAAATGCCTGAATTATGTAATATTTTGGGCATGGGTGCCAAACTTTTGCTATCGTATGTGTACCGTTTTTAGTTCGGTTTTAAAGCAGGCAAATCTGCCAGCAAACATTAAGTGCAACTCATATTTGCACGAAGCTGCTGATCACGGTTCTGAGCCCACAAAGAAGAGGAAAAAATGCTTAATATAAACATATTTCTGTGTGAGGAGCGAACGCGTACTGACGATCGTGGTAAAAATTTCTTTCCTGAATCAACCCACATCTCCGTACGTTGGTATATCTAGGTACATCTCCGTACGTTGGTGTATCTAGGTTCATCTCCGCACATTGGTATATCTAGGTACATCGTATTTTGTTCAAAATTTTCGTGGAAATGACTGAAGGAAGATGCACAGGATTTAAAAACAGAGTACGCCTGTGGCCTCACGCAGTTAATCAGGTTAAGAAAGAATTTTCCGGTTTATAGATGGAATACCATCAGAAGTAATTAGGGGTCAAGTCTTCTCTCTGGGCTCTGAGTAATTATCTTTTGAAAAGTTACATCGATTTTTGAATTCCCAACTTTAGTAAGTTGTACCCGTACAACTTTACCTGCATGTGTTCAAATTTAAAAATTTTATTTTGAAGGAATTCCCATGAACAATTCGTTTTCATTTTCTGGTGTTTTAAACTTTATTCATTCAACATCTTGTATTATTCAGCAAATCGGAATCATTCAACCACACTTTTAGGTTAAATATCTTGATAATGACATGAAAATTAACTCTATTGATACCCTTTTATTGCCTGAGTCGACGAGTTAAGTTAGTCTATAAAATACAAGGGATGTACGACTCAATAAACTTACAATTTTGGTGAACAGTATTTCTGCGTGCAAAGGATGAATGGGAAAACGAAGTTGTTGTAGTTGGATGACATCTATTCCTGATGGTGAATGAATGCCTTAATGAATGCGGAATATTCAAGCAAAAATACCACCAAAGTTTTGGTAGTAGCGAATAAACATTTCATGAGTTAAAAAATGTTGATGAAGTTGAAAGAAACTCGACTAACCAGTGGCAGCTGAGGAGAGACGGTAGCCATTGATCATTGCAGCGTCAGGAATGTTTTATGAACGAAGTTCTTTGGTCCCATTCTAGAGAGACAAACTCTGCTGCTCCATTGGCGGTTTAATACCGAGTGTACCTGTCAACGGAAGGGCAATAACCATTCAAAATGGCGGATATCACAATATTTAGATCATATTCTGGCGCCGTGAAGATCGTGGAACTGGTGAGTAAAGTATTTAATTTTTTTTCACTCTTTCCTAGCTTGGTTTTCTATGTTCTAAAGAAGATACCTTGATCAATAATTTAGACGAGCTCAGTTTATCAAATAAGACTCGACTGCACTTATTGTGTAAAAATTTGTACGTAATTTCCTTTTCGAATGGGTATTTGGCCAGCTCGCTTGCGGGATTGTAGTTCCACGTGAACAGAACGCCAACTCAGAGCGAACTTAGCCTGCAGAGGATGATATTTTAATGCACGTAGGAAGGATACAAACAGTGATGCACATTAGGGATATAGTGGACAGCCATGAGGGCTGCGGTTATCATAGTCGAAGTCGCAAAACTGCTGTGGAAATAATGGAAACAAGCTAAAGTCTTAGGCTTAGCACATGTTTTCGCAAAAAATTCGTAAAAAGCGAAGGAAATCAAGCAATGATATTTCGAAGGTACATTCCTTCATAAATGCATTTATATAATTGAGTGCTTCTATTATTACAAGGAATATCATGACATGGCAATTGCAGGTCGCTTTCAATAATGAATCCACTCTCATTTTCACAAGAGGCTACTCTGTATCTGAATTACACAACAGAAAATATTAATTATTTCAAATCCGGTTTTTCAACTGTTTTTAATTCGAACTACATTCAAGAGGACTAGGGGGAACTGAAAAATAACAATTACACGAAATAAATACCTGGACCTTTCCGGTGACTCCATCTTTCGCCCCCAGTTGTGCCTGATGGTGTCGATGGCAACGTATTTCTCTCTGCACTTCGTCAATGATGCAGACACCTCGTCGTCTTACTTCGTCGCCTGCATGATCGTCTCAGCCTTCCTCCAGACGAGCTTCCTCCTCCTCGTCTACGTCTTTGGAGGAATGGTCATTCAGAGGACGCTTTATGTGAGACAAACACCTTGTTTTTGTACCACTGCTCGTAACTTTTTCTTAATTATAAGGAAATTTTCCCCGATCAAATATATAATAACGTTTGTGACATTCACCATAATGTTGGGCCTAATGCTAGCCTAATCCTCTACACTAGCTCGTTGGAAGTTTCGCCATCAAGGTAAGCCTAGTTTTGATTGTACTTCTCTTTATTATCTCTTAAAAAATAATAAATACCAACAAAATTGTTTGAAGCATACCAACAAAAGTTTTTTTTTAATATTTCTAAGTTCTTTCGTAATTTCGTTTACAACATTTTTAAATTCAAACTGCTTACATTCATTTGTTTCTTCCTTGATCATAGTTTCGTGCTATTGCCTTGAAGGATTTATGGATTTATGGTTTTCTAAAATTTGTGGTTTTCTTAAAATATGTTTCGTGTATTCACTGATGTGAATATTTGGGCGCTTTTCCTACGCTGTTTGCTATGCAGCTATCAAATTTGTGTTTGCGTATTTTTGTCAAATATTTTTATCAATTTGGAGCGCTTAAAACACCTGTGCGTGTTAGTAACATGCCTCAATAATTTTCTGTATAAGCTCGTAATCTGTTATTATAATCTACTAGTATCGGCTAGTAATTTGCTTGTATCAGCAAGTAATCTGCTGATATAAGTAATTTTCTTGTTATTATTTTTAAACTTCCTAATATCGGTTTATAAATTCTTTTTTACTATCTTAGCTGTTTTTTTCGGGAATGAAGTATTTTCCTTGTAAATTTCCCAATTTTCTATGATTGTTATTACGCTGGATATGAGTGGACATTAGCACAGCCTTTAAAGCCGTCCAGTGCTTTGTACCTCCACCTCTTGGGTCACATTGTAGGCAGGAGACCGCGCCGTGCATGACTACCTTATACCTTGTGATGACACCTACAGTCCAAGAAACTCATCCTGCCACGGATCTGTTTTGAATATTTTAGGCTAACATCAAAAGGGGGAGCACGGCGCTTTGTGGAAACGAGGCGTCCTCGAAAGTTACGGAGTCAGTTGCTCTGGGTGAGCTATGAAAACCCTTGGTAGTTTTACGCAATTCTAAGCAAGCAAATGCGAATAAATAGTCCAACTCCTGCTCAGTATCTGAGCCAAACACCAGTACAACAATTAAATCGAAATAAAGACCTAATGTAAATTCGCAATAAATTAAATGGACGGTCTTCGAGCTCTGTGTAGATTGCTCTACCGGTCCCGCCGCTCACCATCTCTCTCTTATCAATCACTGATATGACCCAAGCTCGGTCGTCCTCTTACGCTGGCGAGATGCGCCTTTCCCTTTCTTTTGCAAAGCTGAATATTAGCGAAGGACGGGCGTAGAGTAGCGTACATCTTTGGCTGTCTTGATTGCAAGTGGTGCTTCGACAATCATCAGATTACTACTTTTTTTCATTTTTTGTCTTTTGCTTAAATTATTGCTATAAAATAAATTATATTTCACATTCGAATAACTGCGGGGTAGTAAACAGTACTGAGGGCTTTTCCAAGTTTTCATGATATTAGAGGAACGTAGAGTTATTTAGGACCTTAGCTGTTCTGACGACTGCGAAGAAATTACTCATCAATGTCTAACACTTTGGGCCGTCCGCAGTTGTCACTGGTATATAAATTCCATTTCACCTTGGAGCACCCGCAAGGCCGTGCACCAACAATGATCTTGACCTTTGCACGTCATGGCCTCGCGGAAACGAGAAAAACGAGAGAGAGTTATTAATTAATGTCTTCTCACCTCGAGCCCTTCCCGGTCATCACTCGTGCCAGGTGTGCCGAGTTAGAGTTACTTTTCCCACAATAAGTCATATTCCCCTATTTTCGTGTGAATCCTAAGAAAGTTGAAGCAAATTTATACGTGAACATCCAAAAAATGTAAGTTCATTGAATACACTTTTCATAATCTTGTATACTACTCTTCTTTCATTGTTATTCACAAAGTATTATGGAGGAACATCAATCGTGCTGTAATTCTTATTGCTGGCGAAAACAGTAGCCCTGGCATGGACATCGTGAAATGTTACAGCTTAGACAGTGGGCATCTTTGACTCACGTGTCTCGTGCTGTGGCTTATCAGCAGCCCAGGTAGGGCCTCTCTTTATAAACGCTGGGGAAGGATGCAAAATGATCGAGTAAAGTTTTTAAATGCTTGATGCTTATAATTCGCATTTGCCCGACGAAAATAACGAGAAAGTAATTTGAGTGGACCATTCACGAATCCGGCCGCTTTTGTTCATTGGAAAGAAAGTTTTTCGATCCTAATGATCGAATTTAACAATAATAATAACAGTCTTATAGGAAATCTACATTGGCGTTTTGAAGAATTGTTGTATTAGTAGTAGAAGTAGCAGAATAGATATAGCAGCGCTTCAATGATCCTACTTTGTCGCACCGAAAGAGAAGGGACTATTTAGTATGGACTCTAGAAAACCGGGAATCTATGCACAAAGTGTGTTTCTATACAGGGTCTCTCGCGCATGAAAACAGCAAGTTGAGAATGAAAAGGAAAAAAGACAAAAAAGAGATAATGAAGAGGATGAGAATTAAAACAAGCAAAGTGGGTAAGAAAGAAAGAAGTCCTGAAAGCCTATCTAGACCTGAGGTGACTTAACAGTGTCCCCCTGGGGTCGCCAGTCATCATAGCATAAAATAGACAAACCTTGCTAACCTAATCCTATTGCCTGTCATATGTTATGCCCCCTGAGGGGACGGTTAGAAGATGAGGCCTGAATTTTGTAGCGAAAAAGTTTCATTTGTACTATTTTCAAAACTGCTTTTCAAGGAAGTATTTGGATGGAGCTGCTGCACAGCATGGCATGTCAGGAGGACTCCCCGAGTACGGGAATGGAAAATAGTCTCAAAAATTACACTTGTTTAGAAAGTTTTATTCATCGAAAAATGCGGACAATATTTTGCCAGTCAAAGTCTTCCCATCTGATATAAAAGAAATGCAGGCAGACAGATCGGTTCCCTAAACTTTCCATGTGGTTCATGAAATTCAATCTTGCGTGAGGATTTACTGTACGCCAGGAATTCGATTTTTCTTGCAAAATTACCACGAATTGCTTTTTTAAGTATTTCTGTTGTAATTGAATTTCTCAGGTGATATGCATTGCAACGTATGATGCAGAACTGATAGCATAGAAAGTAAAATTTATTAATAATAAACATAAATCCACCAGTAAATAATCGAATAACTTCAAAATTGTGACTCAGGCAAAATATATCGAACCATTTTAGAAATTGAAAGTGAAACTACGTACATTTCATTAACATTCATACCACAAAAATGACAAAACAACAATGAAACAGGAAAATGACAGCCCAAATGATAGGAAATAAAAATATCACAAAAAAACAAAATCACGATTGGAACACGTTTTATCAAAATAACTATCGTACAAACTGATAGTCTAATTGACTGTTATGTATATTTGTGACGTAATACATTCCCTGTATTGTTTTTCTGTTTGCAGGAGCTGGTTGTGAACAGCTTTTACTGCCTCATGCTGCTCGTGACAGCGATCGTGCTGTTCGCTCTCGGCAGCCTGGACTCGGGCACCATTGCCAGCGGAGTGTTCGCCCTGTTCGCCATGGTGGCGTACGGTGCCGACTCTTATTTATCCCTCGTGAACATGGGGGCCATGCAGCGAGCAGACCCGGCCGCCCCCATCAATTCACAAAGCCCCATCACACCCGGGCAAACTAGGAGCCAACCGTTCACCCCCCCTCCGGCCTACAACCCCCCACCCAGCCTTGTGGGGCCAGGGCCATATGGCACCTCAAGCATGGACCGGAATAACACCTCCGCTGGGGATCTTGGCAGCGGTAGAATTTGAGGGCTCATTAAGGGGTTACAAATTTTAAAATACCTACATGAGTGTGTCATTAAGATTAATGTTCTCTTCGACTTCCATCGAGTTACAGGTTATCGTTTTTAAATTCGATTGTTGATGTGGTCTCACATGATTATGTGTTGTATGTGTATCTCCAGTTAACTTTGTCGTTTCCATGACTCGAAATCTCCCAAAAAAAAAAGATGCCAAGAATGCTTCGAAAGTATCAGTCACTTGTATCAATATTTCATTTAAACTGAAATTCAGCAGCAAAAGAAAAAGATATCGTGCTCTGAATTCATTTATTTTAATTCAGTCATTCGGCTAGAAATTTGTAACTTAATGTTGGATTTCTGACAGTTTAAAAATGAGCAATGCCTTGAGCCTTTTTTCCTGTAGAAATTTTCTCGAAAACAAATTGTACATTGGTTCCTCCTACTGTGATGGGAAGATTTAACGGACGAAAGCTATAAATAGAAATTCGGTGCCACCGAGCTGTTTAATGTTCACTCACTACCGCTACTGCCACCGTATATACTCGCTCAATTTTAAAGTTCTTGTAGTGTTCATAAAAGATCCCTCAAAATGAGCGTCGTGGAAAAGAATTCTCATTGATGATTGATTAAAATTGGATTCAAATAATTCCATGTGAACGTGTTCGCCAATGAGTATTTATGAAAATTTCTTTCTCCGAAAAAAAAACATTGTAACCAAAATAGGCACATTCTTATGAATTTCAGAAAATGTCTACGAGATAATCAAACTGGATGTAAAAATATCGTGGACTTACTGTATATTTTTATATTATTGTTAGAAAGTGTGTGTTCGTCTAAGTCAATTATAATCGAGTAAAAAATACATATCTGTTACTCGCATCTTGTTCACACATTTATTTATACGTACTCTTTACAAAGTATACGCGGCAGATCTTTTCCCGACTGGAATATGGAAGCGAGCTCTGCGAAATAACAATTGCCTTTTCCCATCCTTTGATTTTGAGATCTCGCTCTAGAGCGCCATGACGCTATTATCTGATTGTGAACAACTGCTCTACCACCAGGACGGTGCCTCACAGCAACGCTTATCAGTCGGAATGTAGGCCAAGGGACAACGTAGATGCATTTCAGGCTATGCTGCCTACAGGGTACAGCAAACTGTTCTCACAGATTTGATAGCTTAAGAAAAGAGAAATAGAATGTGAATGGAACAAGAGTACTTTTTAATCAAATACAAAATGAAACAAAGTGCATTATTTATGCATTTAGAAAAGGAAACACTTTAGTTCATTCTTCATTCTATTTTCATTTTAACAAACCAACAAACGTGTCCGATCATTTTGCCTCACTTCGTATACATGTTATCCATTTAGGGAGATGTTGTAATAAATAGTTAATACGATATCACGTGTAGCCAAGATCGAAAATTGTGTTCACATCGCGTTCACTAAACTTAAACTTTTGCCGCTGAAGAATGAGGTATCTTAACGTATGCGATTAGTGATGCATTGTACAGTTTCCCCAGTATCCTTGTACTGATAGACCTCATCATCCTTTTACCTCATCAAGTCATGCGTATTGATAAGCCAACTAATACTAAATGTGCTAAACAATTTTATTTTTCCATATCCTTCTTTACGATCTTAATTAGTGAACATTGTCGGGCCTGCTACAACAATTCGATACATGTAGTAACTGCCGAGTAACAAGAGAGCATGTTTTGTACCAGTGTTGAAGAGTAACAAGTGTGCCTGTTTTGTGCCAGTGTTGAAGAATAACGCGTTTGCGGGTTTTGTAACGGCTATTCGACTGTAACATCAACATTCCAGGTTTACAAACTTGACAAAAACACTAACTTACATTTGCCTAATGCCCTCCCATGGCATTAGGACAATCGAAATTAGTCAGGATGGTAATCGAAATCGCTTGGACATTTCCTTACCTCTCTAAATACGAGTAGTCATTTTAAGGACCACAATTTCACCTGGACACCGCACACTCACTGAACCACCTGGACACCGCACACTCACTGAACCACCTGGGCACCGCACACTCACTGAACCACCTGAACACTGCATACTCGCTGAACCACCTGGACATCACACACTCACTGAACCACCTGGACACTGCATACTCGCTGAACCACCTGGACACTACACACTCGCTGAATCACCTGGACACTGTGCACTCTCTGAATTTCATGTACACTGTACACCTGCTGAATTACCCAACTTTAACTCTGTCCCACCCCTGCTGCACCTGACTGATGCCGTTCGTCGTCAATTTGAACAGCTCAGGAAAGAAATGAGTGTGTCAAGGCAGGGCTTTTCAAGGCCTGCTGAGCATTTACTGTATATTTCGGTCTCCCGAGGTCTGTATTGTCAAGGAGCTTCTGGTAAGAGTTCGTTGATAGCCCCACGCTCCTCTCGCATTGTACATCTTCACATGAACGTACCTTTATCTCTCATTTGTATTGAAACTTGCCCCAAAAAAATTATTTTTTGCATTCAAGCGTCACAAAAAAATAAAACATGTGAAGACGTAACATTTCCTTCCTTCTTAGGAGTTTTCCAATTACCGTTTTTCCAAATAGTGATGTTCTAGCCACACCTTCAACGTATCCATAACTACGAGCGATCTCGCCTCTCTTCTCTCCTGTAATGTGGAGTCCTACGTTACAAAATTGGGGAACAATTAGACGCTCAGATGTAATTTTTTTTAGCGTTCGTGCCAAACTCTACATAGCAATACATATACCAAGCTCTTCATTGAGGTGTTCATTACCCTCTTAATGATACATTTCTTATACCATCAATTTTTTACCACCTCACACGGATACTACAATTTGAAGTACTTCAATTTATTGAAGTACTTCAAATTGTAGTATTGTAGTTTTGGATCCTGTGATTTTTTGGATATCTCTGACCTCTTCCTAAAGATTATTACTTCGCCTTTTACCGCTTCTAACGCAACTCATAAGCTCTTCAACAAAAGCTCTTCTTAGAGTGGAATTTTGAAAGAATTGATTTATCTATGTTTGAACCGTAGCAGATTAAACCAACTATATATAAACTTAACGCTTCCCAGTCCTGCTTATAACTACGCTATTAGATTATAAGTTTTCTCTAGACTCGAGTTTTGAAGAATATATTTTCACTCGCTTTTCGTTCTTCAAATACGTAAACATTCTAGTCCGCTTTCTGAAAAAAACTCAGCACCAAGAAAAGACAAAATCGAGTGCCACAGACGTCAACATAATTATTTAACCCGAAGAAGAGGCGAGGTGAAACAAGGGTTTCAAGTTCTTCGGTTGGTTTCGTGAAAGTCTATGAAAAGCTTGCGTAATTTGTCAACTTTCATAAAATTCAGTTTGTTCACACGAGAGTTCTGGAGCTCAAAATTGCCCTCAATTGGCTCTGGTTGACCAATCCTTCAACTTTCGATGCTCAGATATCTGCAGGTCGTTAAATGTTCGACACATGACAAAAACAAAGGATTTTAAGTGCTCCTTAAATTTTGCTAAAAGTAATCTTGTAGTTCTTTAGCAGGATCTTTAGTAGAAGTCTACTCGTGTGCATAGTATGTCATAGTATTCTCCCCTGATTGTAGCACCGAGTCGAATGTAAATTACTTGTGGCAAACAAATGTTTAGTTGTATCATATAATCGGTGTCCGAATTCTCATGATTTGACCAGGTTTTTCTATCGATTCGTTCACAGCAATGGTCCACTCTAGAAGGAATAAGAACTGAAGGATTATGTTAATCCTTGCAAGCGGTGAGGTGCATGAATTAATTTCGGTCTACGATAGTCAGGCCAAACAGTAAATACTTTCACCCTCATTTGTCCGTACGAAGTGCAGCGAGGCCGCTCCGAGACGTCGGTAAGTCATCCGTGATTTATAGCTCCGCGTTAATTCACAGGAGTATCGCACAAGCGCGTAGGTATGAAGTGCGTCAATTGGGGAACTGGAAATCGCGGGTCTGCTGCCTGTGAGAAGCAGCGGTGCACGTAAAAATGTGATCGTTTGCATCGTCCGTTACTTCGAGGGTGTTACAATAAGGCTCTCCAAAGCTGCCCTAGAATAATGATAATGAAATGTTGTCTGCCATAATTGCCTGCAATCACTAATGTAGGTTGCATTATGAGAAGTGTTTTGCAATGGGACGAAAATCATTAGCCAAAACTCTGACCGCAATTCACACGCATATATATTAACTACAAATATGTAGATGTTAATGGATAATATAAATTCCTACACGAACAAAACAAGCAAAAAATAACTTTCATAACTACCTTGCCTCACAGGCATCTGTATTTCTGATTAAATGGTGAGAATACAATCCTTAAAATGACCCCTGGACTGGCCAATGACGCCTCAAGGCTTTCCTGAACTGACGAAAACCGGCCCGACTGTTCCTAACAGCGTGACCTGCTCTTAATAGTCCCGCGCCTCCGGGCTCCTCGAGTACTTTCATCGCCACAGCCGCCGCTAGCAAGGCTGGAGTCACGCCAAAAATTGCGATGTGCCAAGTTCGGTGGCTCATTAATTCTTGCGTTGAAGTGTGTCAAAACATAGCCCCGTGGTTATGCCGATCATTGTGCCCTGAAACACTGTGTTGCTAGGCCGTGACTTCCGTTTTTGGCATTCTAAATCCCGTTACACGCACACCGGGCAACGAGTTCACGTCAAGATCATAACGTATGAAGAAGCAGCTGTTAGTCCACCACATTTACGAGTCTAATTATCTTTATACACCACTCCGATTGGGCGAGGTGGGCAGTGGTTGCGGTCGCTTGTTGTGAACCCACATCCTGCCTCGTAAAAACATCCACGTAAATACCATGTGTCCGACGATACATGATGATAAATACGTTCATTTTAACATCGTGGGAAAGTTAGCGATGGAACGCTGGAAGCTCCAGTGCACCAATATGTTCATGTGTTATGCCCAATTGTTCACCGCATGTTGGAAGTTCTGAAAAAATTATATATTCATTTATTTTAGATCCTTCGATCGAGCCGACGGAAGAAACAGCTAAGGAGGAAAAGAAAATTCACGTTTCTTTTACCCAAAATAAGTCAACTTCGCCAATCTCGTTTAGGAGCGATTCAGCTATCAGAAATTTGATACGTGAGAAAACAGTTTTCCTGTCATGCAGACAATAGATTTATCTAAGCAAAAACTACGTTGGCGTCACCAGACTAATATAAAACCCATGCATAATGTATTGCATCTTTTCGGGCGGTTCGTAGACTCTTGAACCTTTGAATATCGAGCCGCGCTCCAATAAAATCACTTTTAATTCACTTTATAAAATCACTTTTAATTCCAAATAAAATTGTTAGCTCTGCACTAATTTCGAAGTATATACAGCTCAAGACTCTGATTTTAAGAGCAAATGTTTAGCTTTCCGATTACTCCTGAGCTAAAAATTCAGGAACGTCTTCTAAAATGACGTCAATGAAGGTACACTCAAGAATTTTTATGGTATGAATTATTTGGATCTGTAGTTGGTGAAGCCTCTCACGGTGATGAAGTTCTCACCTGTAAAATCAGGCTTGCATCATAGTTCTGAAAACGGCTGCCGATCTCAAATGAAGCAATTCTTTTTTGGTATCGCCCAGAGTACTGAAAAGAATTTAATTTAAATTAAAACTTTAGAGTGAATTCAAAGTGCAATATTATGTCACATCGTTCTATAAAATGTTTATTATTCTTAGAGGAGTAAAACTTGACATTGATGTCCTTTTAATACTACACAAACTTTTTCATCCTCTTAATAAATAATGTTCTTCCAATTTTTAAAATCAAACTCAGGATTGGTTATTCAAAATAAAATCTTAATCTTTCCCCCTGGGAAAAATAACCAGTGTTTTTCTGACACCATTTCAAATTAAATACAAGTTTTGTCCTCCGTTATAAGCATACGAATAATTTTCATTGCCCATTTCTGACATATTTAAAAATGTCCATGTCCATTATAATGATAAGATTTCATGTCCATTATAAGTGCAAAAATAATTTTCCTCATCCATAAGAGTCGAACTGCGTTGAAGCTTTCAGTGACTGACCAAAAAGAAACTTACTTCGTGTGAAGTAAAAGGCCATCACTGTCTTTCTGCGCAAACAAATGTAGAGAATCCGGGAACATCAATAAGCTGAACGGGAGAGTCTCATCTCTATTTTCCTCCCCCACACCACACTCGTCCGCAGTCAGGGAGGCCAGGGAAGCCTTCTCTAACGCTGTAAATCTGGAGGCAACAGCGCGGAAGAAGGCATTGAGCAAGGTGTAGTTGGCTGGGAACCCAAGCGTGAGCTGGGGAAAAAAGCGTTAGAAGAACAGGGTGTTGTTAGGAGAAGCGTAATGAATGGTGCTCCAGAATATGCAGTTTGATGAGAAAATATCCTTGGCGTAGAAATGATTTTCTTTTTTACAAACGGTTATTATCGTTCAGAGCAAAAACTCTGCTCACGAAGCGAGCAAGAAGCATTACTGTCGTGATTGTATTCATGGAGTTGAAATCAGTTTCGATTAAACGGGATAATGGCTCTAAATATAATACAGTGAATTGGCTATTAACGAAATTTTCTTCAAGTGAAGAGTGTTTGAGCTACCAAAGTTCACGTAAAATCAAGAAAGGGCTGTAATTAAATGGAGTTTACTTCGTTGTACCGCGTCCGTGCCGCCATCATCGCTGATTTCGAAATATTCGCTTAACATTTGAAAAGAGCTAACCTAAAATCCCTGGAATCCATTGTAATTTTATGCCGAGTCATCAAATAGAAATAAGAACCACCTCACTCGTGCGTCTGTTGGTTATGACCTCCTTCATATTTCACACTAATAAATTCGCTATCTAATGTGGCGTACTCGGCATTCCAAACATGACAGGGAAAATTTATTAACTAGACCTTGGATTGAAAAAGGTAAATTGAGGACGTTAAATTAACGAGTAAAGTCGTCATATTTTCACCGCGTTGCTACCGGCAACCGCCCTCTATGGAAGCTGAAGTGAAGGGCGAATGTCGGAATGTCAGTAGAATGCCAAACGGAAACTGGAAGTAAAGCGTTTTGGAATTTGAACCGCAGCGTCTGCACGTAGATTTAATATTTGGCCGCTGGAAAAGGCTGACGAGTCTGCTTTTTGAAGCCCACTGAGGACTCTGTGCGGTAGTGCAGAGTCAGGAGTCAGCTCAGAGCAGACCACTGAGGACTTTGTGTAGTAGTGCAGAGTCAGGAGTCAGCACAGAGCAGACCACTGAGGACTGTGCGGTAGTGCAGAGTCACCAACCATCACCAAAGTTCATTACAAAGTTCCCAGCGACGGCAGGCAACATTTCCACAGCAGGCGGTGACAGAGGTCTGTCACCTGACACTCCCTCCTCCCGTTTTCTCCTCGCGCGTTTTTTCAAACACCTTGCAGTCACACTAGTCATACGTCTTGCAGTTACACTAATCATACGTCTTGAAGTCACACTAGTCATAAATCTCGCAGTCATGCAAGTCGTCCGTCTTACAGTCATACCGGCCGTGCATTTTGCAGAGTCGTACGATGACGGTGTCTGTAGTTTTAATCAGGCTGATGCATGAACATTCTAAAAGATTTTTATAGCGTATGAATATTTTTCAACCACACGGCGTGGGTTCTTTTTTGGTAATTGACAAGAGCTAGCTGCTTCTAAATAATTTCATTCTAAATTTTTGAGTGGTTTTCTCACAAGAGGTCAATAGAAAAGTAAGCTTCTAATATAAGTCAGAGTTTTATACAATGTATACATTAGGTTTGTCTAATCAGTATATTGTGCGGCATCACTACGGGATTAATATCGAGGCCATGAAAGCGCCACTGTGAACCGTCCTGCTGGGAGGAACTAAACAAAATAAGTGAAATTTAATTGCAAAAATTTTGCTTCGGTGGTTAGGTCGATGAATCTTCGATTTTGCCTTTCCTTGATAGAGTACAAGTAATAAATGACATGCATGCATAAATTAAAACCAATGTTTCATTGGAATCATAGACATTTCCTATTGTTTTACAAGAAGAGGAGTTAAGGAATCATACTTAACTACCAGGAACAAAAAAGTTGCACTTTGTCAGAGAGGGAGCTAGATTCTCAACGTTCACCAGTGCAGGTACACGGGTTCCCAAGTCAGAGTGGTTGTACCACCTCACCAATTCTGCTAATGAGTGTATGATGGATTGAAATTATGCGGTCGTCGACATCCAAGACAAAAGTCAGCGTGAAACATTGACTAGGAATCGTTTCATTTCCCTGTGTTGTTGCTAAAGTATTCTTGTTGAAAGAAACCTACACTCATCGCAAGCTGTGTACTAGAACAGTCATGTTCGTACATTCATACTATGAAGATTGTAATCATTTGGATAATCTAGTGTTTTTCTGAGGACTTTTCTCCAGAAAATAGCTAATTTAACAGTTTTTATACAGGCTTCTTATTCAAATTTATTTCGAATTGACGTGCGTTCAGTTTCCCTCCATGCTCAAGCTTCAAACCTTGGATTATGCTATCATGGTTCAGAAGGAACCGTTCACTCTGACGTAGCAGTCTGGCTTAGCGGTTGTTTATAGAATACTTCCCTCCATAATCATGCACACTGTGCATACTTCGTCTTGTCAGAGCATTTTCTATAGATCTATGCAGGTCTTCAAGAAATAAATTTATCACTAAGTAAAAAATTCAGACAAATTTGAAGAAAAGAGCACTGGAAACTTAATGCTCATACTCGTACTGTTTAATGAGTTCTATTTTCGTATTTTTTTTCGGTAAATATTTTAGGCAAATTTTAAGTTGCGTGAGAGGTAAACTTTGATATTTGAGGGAACCGGGATCAATATTTCAGGCACAGATGCTTTCCTTCGAACTGTTTAAATATTTCATGCCTTAATACAATGTTTTTATAGATTTGATGTTAGCACAATGGGTGTTCTTGGTTTTAAAGAATGAGTTTATATTTCAGTACTATGGGAGCTGGTCATCGGTGGAATTCGTTCACATATCAGTAAAATATTTACTGATTATTAAGTTAATTTATATACAGATCTTATCATGAATTGGGATAAAATATAAGACTTGTATCATTGGAACCTAGCTGCAGCTGATTTAGTCTCGATAATTTGTGAAAGCGCTGCTCAGAGATACACTAATGATGATAAGTAGGAAAAAACTTATAAGCCAAAGCAATAATGAAAATTCATGCACTTGAGTTCACTCAGGGCCACACATATCCCAAATCATACCGACAGTATGTGTGGAACCCAAAGTATTTTGCGCGCATTAGTGATCTGATAGTTCATATTCACTTAATCATAATTAATACCGTCTTTTGTAATATTTGTTATCAGCCCTGCAAAGCTGCGATATATGTAAGTTTTCTGATGTAATTCATGACTTCATACTTGATGAACATAGCGCATCTTTGGAAGCCCTCAAGAGGCCAAAACATGTCCAGCACAAGAGGTTATAACACATTCAGCACGAGCAGCCTAACTCATAACCCACAAAAATCTGAAACACATAAAGGCTGAGACACATAGCCCACAAGGAGCTGAAACACATATAGACTGAAATACATTCAGCCACAATAGTTTGAAACACATAAAGGCTGAGACACATAGCTCAAAATAGGCTGAAACACATCCAGCACGAGAGACTGAAACACATAGAGGCTGGAACACATTCTGTAGGAGAGACTGAAACACATGGAGGCTGGAACACATTAAGCACAAGAGGCTGGGACACATTTGACAATCATTAAAGAGCCTTTGGAAGCCCACCAGAGGCTGGGACACGGATAAGGTTCATTGTCTTCAGTTCGCCTTGCTAGACAGTGCTTCAAATTTACCATCATTCACTGGGTATTTTTTGTCCGATTCTGTTCAGATTCATGCCAATCCTTTATCCAGGTGGCGCTACTCCGTGTAATTATCTAGATAAGAATTGCACCCTGCTCAATTTCGCATTAACGATTACTTATGAAAATCTTGTAAGCAAATCAGAGGTTCCATTAGTTTTTTTTTAAACTTTAGATATTTCTATGATAATTACGAAGAGAAATGCTCTAGCGTGTAAAATTCTCTCACACGCCTACGGAGTAAAATTAGAGCGGTAAAAATATATGAATAAGTTCGTAAGTCCAGCGCACTGGAAACAAGAGCCTAAATTTTATTTATGTGTTTGCGTTTGGTCTCGCTTGAATTCCGGTGCTTGCGCTTATCTCTACATTGTTTCACCGCAACCGCATGTTTTAGAGCCTCGCTAACGGTGCTTTCCCATCAAACCGCGAGGCTTCCGCGCAATTTACGGTCACTTTCTCAGGGTGAGCAGGCGAGTTGAAGAGGTTAGCGCTGTAATTATATCAATGGACTGACCGGAATTAGCTTAATGCGGTAAATTTTGACCCTCATTGTGAAACGACTAAACGAACTGGCATGAACATTACTCGTAAAAAACTGTTTTCCAGAATTTTGCTGAACGGACCGCGAAAGCGATGTTTCGACAACTCATTCGCAGCTGTTTTTTTTCGATTCAAAGCTGAATTCTAGGGAAGCCTACTTCATTTTTTTGGCTCGTTTTCGATGAAATTCACTGTATCGTACTTTGAAAGTACTTGCCAACGTTTTTAATCAAACAGTTAATCGTCAGCGGCAAGATGTGCTATGTGTTTCTCTTCTGCCCTCATTCAAAATGGCCTTGAAAATATCGAATCATACCAGGAAATCAGCCTTGACGATCTCGAATTTCACGCGCACTCTACAACAAGTTCATTATTTTGTCGTAGTCAATCTCGGGAACATGATTGAACATCTACAAAGGCCTTCAAGGCTCGCACAGAAAATTTCCCCGGAAATCTAGAAAAGGGCAAGCAAACGTCGGGGAGATGATTGGCCGCGTCTCAAAATCGAAAGTTGCGGCGTTCACGCTCTGTACTCTGGGTTACCGTCGGCAGAAGCGGCGGTCGTTGAGCGCCATATGCGGTGATGCAACGTCCGAGTAACATTTCGAGCCGCTCTGCCATACGCTGGGGACGGGAGACTCATGTTAGACTCAAGGTGCGCTAAGGATGTCCTAAGTCTGTCTTTGTAAACAAATGTGCGAGTAGAATATCAAATTTTCTTCAAGGATGAAGTGACTCTTATCTCATACGAAGCGGCAGAGTTCATAAGTAATCGTAAAAATTTTGAAACTGTCTATCTATTTGAAGTCTCTGCCGTTGTTGGCAACTTACGCTGCGTTTACGTACATATGTATCGTAGGTGCCGCTTAAACGCAGCAAAAAAATAACTCAACTTAAAATATGAACGAGCAGCTACATCGACCACGTTTCTAAAGAATCTACGCGCAGTTCCGCTTTTAGGAACTGGTTAATTTCAACGTTAGAATACCCTTCGGAATGGAAGCAAAGGAAGCTTAAATAGTAAACCAATTTTCAGCTGGCTTGTTGGACATGACACCTACAAGTTCACCCTTTGAACCCTCGTCACAGGGCCGCGTTTTTGACAGTCATCAGACATAGAGAAGCCTCAGTGCAGCCAAGACGAAACATTCTTGGCAGTCATGCTAGTGGTACAGTCATCAGACATAGAGAAGCCTCAGTGCAGCCAAGACGAAACATTCTTGGCACTCATGCTGGTGGTACAGTCATCAGACATAGAGAAGCTTCAGTGCAGCCAAGACGAAACATTCTTGGCAGTCATGCTGGTGGTACAGTCATCTGACATAGAGAAGCCTCATTGCAGCCAAGACAAAGCATTCTTAGCAGTCATGCTGGCGCAACAATAATCAGACATAGAGAAGCCTCATTGCAGCCAAGACGAAGCATTTTTGGCAGTCATGCTGGCGGAACGAGTGATCGCTGGCGGCGCGTCAGAAAGGGACGTTGCTCGCGTCCTTATGTATAGAAAGGCGACCAAGGCCTGGCCGGTCGTAAAACATGCGTGGATTCCTGGTTCTTGGAACTACGGTGACCTGGATTTAGCTTTGGGAATGCGTCGTTCAAAACAGTGTAGTCATTGCTATTTTCAGAAGCCTCGTGGCCCCCACGAATATGACGTTAATAAATTCACTGCAGAATACACTATGTAGTTACAATTTATATTACGAAGAAATTGTCTGTCTGCTGAGAGCGACTGGTAACATTATCGTGCTAAGCTGCACCATGAAATATTTTCTGACCTTCCCCACACTTCAGAGAATTGCGAGTGTCAATAGTAGTCTTTGGGAGGCAATCAGAAGTACGGATACCTTTTCCTGACACTGAAATGGAACTGAATTTGACATATACACAGCCGAAGAAGGGCATTTATTCAGTAAAAATTGTTTAGGCTAGTCACGTCATGCAAAACTGTTCCATGGTTTGCTAACATCGTTATACCGCTCCCTAACAGTGTCATTGACATTGTGAACCGATTACGTTACTTCTAAACTGTTCGTACACACCCTCGTATTAGCACATGTGATTACGTTCATCAAGCACCCTTTTCAAAAAACTTTTTGCTTTTTATTATTATGGAGTTCATTTTCACGAATGCCGTGATAACTTTCTGTAATTAATTGGACCAAGCAGCTTCTCTTCATTAGTCAGAGGCGAGTTTTTAATTCGTTTCAATGTTATAGTATCTCACAGACACGAGTCGTTATCGCAGTGGCGGCTGTTACAAGAGAGCTGGCACCGATAAAGACTTCGTTCCTATTCGGATGAGGGTCTCAAGATAACTAAGAATACGATCCCCATAAGCCTAACTCGGCTCGAGTATTGACTTCAGAGTGAATATCCGCTTCCTGAGTACCGAGAACAATAGCTACACTTGAGGAGCAGGCGAGAAATCAATTTAGTGTTGTGGGACCAGCAAATCACCGAGGAACATTCAAGATGTTTGCTCCCAAGCACTGTGGGAAGAAAATATATGCGCTCAAAAGCACCATATGACGCAAAACATACATTCTTAATCATAATAAGATCCAAAATGTGCAATTCTCAAGCAAAAAGAATTTGAAATACGTATTCGTCCTTTAATCAGAATAAGGCCCAAAATATGCAACGAAATGGAAAAAATGTTTTTTCAAACACATGAGACTCAACATATGCTGCTCATGTACAAAATCCCTTAAATCGTACTTCTCCATTGATTAGGCTACATCGTTATTCATTTCAGTTAAATTTGGGGTTCATAGGTAGACCGAGCTACGTAATCAGTTCATTTCACGTTACGAATCAAAGTGTACATATTTGAGGCTGTTCTGGAGAATTAGTTGCCCACACTATAAGCAAATCTTATTGTCATGCCTCAGACACATACCCTCCTCCATCTGCCCTAGCACTGACTGTTATTCACGTACGAAAAAAACCTGAAAATGCATTTCAATAAAATGGCCTGTGAAATAATCAGGAAATCAATAGAGTTCGATAAAACTTTTGATGTAATTGGTTGTGGAAGTTGCTTTTCCAATAGTCTCCCAATTTCATCCTCGAGTTCATTTCGACTCCACCATCAGAGCACAAGCGTCACCACAACGATCCAATAATTCGATGCGGTAGCCAATGAACACGAGATGGAATTGCAGGCGAAACTCTAAAGTGATTTGAAATTATGGCCCACTATCTAGAAATTCTAACATGATATGGAGATTTTTTCCAGGGTAATTGTGAAATGAGTAAGCTGCATTCGAAACAAATTGTAATGAAAAAAATGAAAGGAGCATAACTTCCATGTCGTAACAGGTCGTGTCCAAAGAGATCGATTTGGTGTCAGAACGCCTGCTCATTTTTTAAATTATTCCAATCCCTGCATCAACAGCGAGTCAAGCGCGTACTTTTCCTCGATTGGAGGCTCGTAAAGTAAAGTTGATGCTTTCATGGTTGAATCAATTAGCTGCTCAGCCTTGCGGCCCTCCGAAGAAGCGCATTACGAAACGGGAGGCGCTTGTGAAAGGAGATCGAGGGCAATAACACACCTCCAGAATTACAAAATATGGGTTTATTTGAGTACTACATAGCAAACAGCTTCTACTGCAGGCGGGAATACTTCATCTACAGTAAATACATTGGGCACAGAAGTGAATCTAGTGTCCGCACTGCGAGCTCCATGGCGTACTGGTAGCGTGATGTCCTCGTAACCGAGAGGACCTGGGATCGAATCTCGGCTCAGTCCAGACATTTTCACGTAACCAGGGAGTACTTTCCTCGGGAAAGGAAGTTTAAACCACACATTCCTCACATCCCTCATCACGCCAGTAGTTGTAAGCCATTGAAAGCCTAAGGAATTAATAAAGGTTCTTCGGCACAACTGAAATTTGATGATCGTATACCGGCCGTAAGGATGTTAAATCGTGTAGTCGATGTAGGTCTAGTTATTGGAAATGGATAGTGGAGGTGGTTCGTATGTCATATTTTTGCAATGAAGCTATCTATTGATTTTGATATGAAATAGCAACTGAAGCTTGGATAGATTTTGCGTTTAGTAAAAATGAGAGAAATGAAGATCCGCATTTTCAGACGTTATTTCCTCATCTGGGAAATTTTTACGAGCTTGAAAGTTATGGCTTTGTTCTCACTCCTTGCCTATCACACTCGATTAAGACGTCCATTTATTCATCAAATAAAGGTTGTCTACTTGTAATTGAGATAAGAAATAAAATGTCTTTTGAAATAACTGATTTTGCTAACAAAAGCTTCAGTATCCCTTCATAAGGTAAATAAACATCTTAAGTCACTCTAAATATGTCTTAGTCTCACAGGTCAACGACCATGGCACAGCCCGGTATTTTAGCTTGGTAATCTTGACCATATTGGGCTCTTTCTACTCTTCACTTACTAAGCAAAATGTGTTTTTTCATTTGCCGCTGGAAGAAAACTTAATCGTTCAATATAATTTCTCTTAACACTGACTTATTTTTATGCGTATGTTCTGCTAACGGTCCTTCAGCTTTCTTAATGAAAGGTCACTGTCTAGCCTCTCTCACCCTATAGTCTTTCACCCTACAGCCCCTAAAGACTTGTTTCAGACTCCAAGAAGGTAGCTTGATGCAACAGCCTTTATAGCATATTCTCATGCCATAATCACTGTAGTACAGCCTTTTTAATGTAACCTCACTCTACAGTTTCGAGTGTCTTGCTACAGACTCGAAGAAGGTAGCTTGATACAGTAACCTCTACTTTGTATTCCAATGTCACAAGTCCGCAGTACAGCCTCACGATTAAC
>VOMN01049120.1:0-16831 GCA_014899125.1 Orchestia grillus | reverse complement strand
ATTTTTCAGATGGCAGCACTACGTAATAGCAGTCGTGTTCGGCGAATTCGTCCTGGGATACGAAGAGGGTCTCACCACTGGAGCGAGTTACGGAAACAGCCCTGATAACGGAGAGCGACGAAGAGAAAGTTGTGCACGCAGGCGTAAAGGAGGAGCAGTCGTAAACTCGCTCACGTGGAGGGCTAATAATCTCACGATACGTCGGTCACTTCCATGAGAGAGAGCAGTAAAGGGTTCAGGCAACACCAGAAGTCATAACGCTGAGCCTCACACACGCTCCAACACAAGGCATGGCTCACACTTGTGGATTACAGAAGCCACTCCTTAGAATTTTAAGTTAACTAAGTGGGCTAACAAACACTATACAAACGTATCATGAGCTTGGCTGCGATTGAGCGTCCTTTCGAGTTCTAGTTCAAGAAATTCACTGATTTAAATCACGCCACAGACAACCGCTCTACTCAAGTCTAGCAGTGGGACACCATTAGGATACACCATTAATTAATTCCTCGTTGTAACGCCCACAAAAACATGTGCCAAAGTTTATTAGGTAACGATCACACGCAAGAAAATCTTCGAGCTGACGCTGCATTGTAAAATGTTTAAGCATTAAAACAGGCATTTTCTTTACAACTATACAGAACCAAATCAAATACGAGTTCCTAGTTTCAAACAAACACATTTCTTCATTAAACACGTATGTAGACTGGAGACGACGCAACTTTTAACATCCAATTGACCAAGCTAATGCAAGTCATGCCACGGACTACGGACGTCAGAGGCAGGCTGCAGAACACGCCAATGCGCGACCGTGCAGCTGCCATAGACATTTATTCGATACCTTCCTTTTTCTGACGCGTCCACACTCAAATGCTTGAGAGAAATTCACATGCGGCACTATACTCTGGCTTGTCATTTTTGTGCTTGCCAAAACTATCACAGAACGGAAATGTGTGTGACAGCCCCGAGTTTTCGAGCTAGTACGTAAAGGTTTTAATGGTCTTACGCAAAATTTTAAGTGTTCAGTGACCTTTAATTGTACCTTAAGCAATCGAAGTTCCCCATACTTACAGCGTGGCAGAAAAAAGAATAGACAGAGTAACAGTAATATTAGATAACTACCTTAGCAACACTTTAAATCATTAAATATTGCTACAACAAATATTCTTTAGCAGATTATTTCTCGTGAGTAAAAAAGGAATCAAATGAAAACGAGTTGCTCAATAACCAGTTCAATTTTTTCGTCACTCCGTCGATAATCCACCATCCGGCGGTGATATCTACGCTTGGGAGTCCATAATAATTATAAACAATTATAAATACCCTGAGAAGGAAGTTAGAAAACTTAGACTGGGTTAACGAGTACACCAAACGACGGCTTAATAAGCCGTACGGCAGAAATCAATCAGATTAAACTGAAGCTTGAAGCTGCAACTTGAGGGTAATGTATTAGCTTAGACGCTCAAAATGAAATTGCATCATGATACAAAAAACGACGCATCATGATAGAAAACACGGCAGTTAACGTGCTGGTTTACACTCTATGTGTCATTCCTGATAATTTTATTAAATCTCAAGATGACAGCTTGACCGATAAGACGCGAACGTCGTACATCCTGTGAAGATTAGGCGAAGATGAAGCTTACATGATAAGCACGTATTTACCGCAAATATGACATGAAGATATCTTAATCGGTCAACGGTCACAGTCAGCATATGTGGGACCCTATGGTTGTTGCATTCACACGGGGCACTGACGATTACACAAACCGTATAAATGTACGGTCGGCTACCTGGGCAGTGACCGTTAACGGTAAAAATGCCCCGGAATCAGCATTTCCACGCACAATACTTCCTCTATCAAATTTCCGAAACATGATAGCAAATGATACTTTGTGTTGCAAAAGCACGAACTCGTTTTAAAATTTTGGGGTCATAATACAAGTAGGTTATTGTCGAACTTTACCTAGTTTCGTATGCTTGCTGGCTCGTAAGTTTTCATATTTATTTACGTCTTTAAACTCTAAAAAATTTGCAATAAATGTTTGAGTGAATTATTTTATGACATGCAAGAACAGCAGTCGAGTTCGTTCAAGGCTTTCATTTCCACGGGAATTCCAGTGAATGATGTCGAAAATTGTGCATCACAATTTAAGAAAGTTTATAATAACTAGTGATACCCGTGGAAACTACACGGCACGTCATGCAGATCATTCATTCGCAGTACGACCATTAAAGAGTTAGCCCTTATTCATGCTTAACATTAATATAGAGTTACAACAATCTTTGAACAAAATACAACAGTTTTATCTGGAATAGTTTGATCATGATGCGACAATGACGGTACAACTCTTGAAATACATAAAAGTAGCTCATCAAGGGCGACAAAAATTTTCGTGTTCTGATTTATGCGGTCGTCCAGGCAAGTAAAATTAACGTACGCTTTTCGAAGAAGCTAACTTATGAAGCAATCAAATAACATCCGAAAAATGCAAGGCATACAGTAGACCGACAGGTAAGTCTGCTCTCATAAAAAAAAATGGAAAGAAAGATATAGCCTAGCACTCGCAATTAATCCCACAGATCACATCCTCAAGAAGAGCTCATTGTAATACACATGACCGCATCATTGAGCGCAAGATCCGCAGGCACACTGACGATAAGAGGCACCGTCAGCACACCTCGTTTCAGCAGAGCATTAAGAAAGCCGCCTTATCCTCCGATACAAATAAAGCAGGATCCTTCATATTCCATAGAGAAGAATTAGTATATTCTGCTCATTCTCCTTAGACAAGGTTTCCCAACCAGGTGCACTAGTCGGTACTCACTAGGTGCAAAGAAAACATTTCAGGAGGGGCTTGAAGTATACAAATAGTCAGAAAATAAAATATTCTTCTGCTTATTCGGATTTAGAATAAATTCACTTCCTCTATTCTTTCTAAGTAGCTATAAATTTGTAGCGGCTGCAAAGATACAGGAAGATTTTGTTAGAAGTATAGGCGTCAAAAAAATTAGAAGCCACTGTTCTAGGAGAAATGTTACCATTACTCAATAACTCTTCCATTTCTTACATAGGAAAAGCGTTAAGCTTCCGCTTCGCCTCAATAAAATTCAATTCAAATGCAACTATAAGGGCCTAGAGTTTCAGTTAGCACAGGCCGCAAAAAAAGGCAGAGATCCTCAACATCTTAGGCAGACCAGCAAGTAATCTGAAAAGCGAATAGATAGAAAAAACTCCTTTACACGAGGGCTAGGTCGCACCGCACGCTAACTTCCACGACGCAAAAAACAGAAGAGGGAAATGAAAAAAGATGACACAACTAAACGTGCCATGGTGACCCCATGGAGCAGTCCCCAAAACATAGCGTAGACGAACCTAATTAACCTAACCCTATAGCCTATCATATGCCTCCCGAGGGAGAGAACATAATGAATAATAAATATGAATACACATTGATGTTCTCGTTATTCAACCGCTTAAACTTTAAGCATTCATCCAAATTTATTTCAGCAAATACAGTCAGCCGTTATTTCGAGCCGCATGCCATGAACCAGAGCTCTCTTGTTTTCATCCGATGTCTTCCTTGACGACCACGGAATCCTCCGCCCTTCCTCACGTGAGAAAGGGTAGAAGTTATCAAGATTAAATGGACTACAAATCTTAGTTGTAGTCTCCCGGACCACACGTGAGTACAAAAGCTTAGAGAAGCACCTGCTGAGATAGCTCCACTGATTAACATGAGTTGACGAGAACGACGGCAGACCCAAGCAAAATCTCGTATTAGAGGTCTTTTCTTCCGTAAAAAATACACTACAGTACAATATAATCTCTTTCAACGCATCCATAACTAAACCACCGACAGACCAAGTCTACTGACACACCCATTCTTCACTGCTCAATAGCGTGGAGTTGTTGGCACAAATCTTACTGCAATACAATAAATGGAAAGCATCATTGATTGTAGTTGACACAGCATAAGTCATTCGTTTCAGAAGGAATTTCTCCGAATATCGCGCTTGTTCTCTACCACAAACCTCCGTTTCACTGACCCAAGAAATGAGGGCTTCACAGATACTAGATGCGACTGAAGAGGAAACCTGAATCTACAGTGCCTTGCGTTCGAGGTAAATTTTACGATCTACACGGGCTACTTTTGAGCCGTTACTTACCACCCCTAAAAGCATAGCCAGATGGCGAGTACAAAGTACAAGCATTACCGAGCTCCAGCGTTTGTCCCGCCGTCCTCGGCTATCTTGCGTCAACACAGACGAACCGAGGAAATAATCCTTATCGCCAGATAATGACCGCAGCCAGAGAGTCATGTGGTCCAAAGCACTCCTCACGCACGCACAAAACCAATAGAATAGATACAAGAGTGAAAGCAATGAGCAATTCTTGCAAAAATGAAGCATCGATATCGACAAAATTTAGAGTTGCACGGTAAGGAGCTCATAATTACCATTAGCGTAAAAACTCAGAAATATTTGACCTTCTGATGCTTTAATAAAAGTTCGGACTGAAAACGCACCAAATCTGAAAGGAAATCATGCGGTAAAAAATTATTCTCTAACTCTAACACTTGTGGTATGTGAAACTTAAGATTTCAAATGGGCTACAAACTACAGTTTTATCTCGACCACAACTTTGTCGCTCCGGTAGCAATTCTCTACGTTCTGCAATTTAACCGCACAAAAATGCAGGAGCGTCTGCAAAGCGTGGCATCCTAATGAAACTATTCAATGTTGGTTGAAAATCTCACGTCCGATGGCTGAGCGTTTATGCGTACACCCTAATTGTACTACTGTGCACGAAACACGGGAATTATTTATGGTGCACAAGTACAGAGTGTTAGCGAGGAGTGTTGAAGACAATACTCAGAGAATGCTAGAAATATCATCTCTTGTTTAGCTATTCATTGAAAATTTAAAAGAAAGTCGTATTACCAACCCAAATTCATTTTGGCACGATCACGATGTAGAGCTCAAGTACCCATCAACAAATTATGAAACAACAGTGGAGCACAGAGAAATAAACAACTCGTGCAAGGAGCTGGACGATTGGCTATCATGAAATAACAAAAAAAACACTTAGAAAAGGAAAAAGCTTTGTCACTGCATTGTAACCAAACCCACAACAGATTCGAGGAAAAAATATTACTGACTCCGTTCGAGCCTAAAACGGGCGGGTCTGGAGGCTCTGAGCGAGGCTGAGGCCCGAAAGCAAGCAGACGAGATCAAAAGCCACTCAAAGGAGTCAAAGATCGTTATTTTCAATTCATTCACTGGAAGAAAAAATAAATTAGTGGGCGCAACTCTGCTCTACTTTCGCGTATAGGCAAATAGATAATACCTACTGTTACTATTAGTGATAAAAATAGATAATAAGTTAGCTTAAAGTTTCCCACCCCTCATCAAATGTAATTCAAAGGGAGCGAAGTGAAAGGACCATTTAGTACGGACTACTGAGATCTGGGAAATCTATGCACAAAGTGTTTTCTCTACACAGAATCCTGTGCACAAAGAAACGACGATTTAAGAATGGAGAAGAAGGAAAGGTAAAGAAGAGATAGCGAAGGTGTGAAAATTTGAGGAAGTAAAATGAGCACGGAAGATAGGGAAGTCGTGAAGGCCTATCTACAGCTGAGGTAACCTAACAGTGCTCCCAGGGGTCGCCAGTCCCCATTGCGTACGAGACAAACCTCACGTGCCCGACTCTATCGCCAATCTTACTCACCCGGAGGCGATCGCTTTCGATTATTGAAACAATCAAACAAGAGCTTTCTTTTTACCTCTACTTCAACAATTGGTATCCGATAACAACTTTATCTCTGAAAAAATTAGACGTAATTCGAATAATTTCGGTCATACCAGAGCAGTCGTGGGATATGCGGATATCCCGTCAAAGCGAGCTTCAAGTTCAATGTATGCCAGGACAAGTTTTTTTTTCACGAATAATGAAAAGTTTCGAGGAACAACTGCGCGGTAAAAACACAGGAAGTGTTGAAATCTGCATTCTTGGATGAGATGTGAACACATAAGCGTTCGAGTAACGCGCGACAAGCATCCCTTGATGCATCTAGTTTTTACCGCAAAGCTCGACACACCCTGCGGAACTTTCGCTCTCGCTCCAACATCCACGGCAGCAAGGCCACCAAAACTAGCGCATCGAGCCGCACGTCACAGCGAGCGCACTTCGTATAAGGTCACCTACATCAGACATGCAACCCAGGGACGACGCGTAAGTCACCTATTGAATAATATATCCATGGACCAGTCTGACGCGTGTAACGCAACGGAGAGATCGTGATGACAGCTGAAACTCATTCTCATTGGCTGAGAACTGGAAAATTATTTTTGGGAAGTGAAACGCTAATTACGGCAGACACGGGTGCTGGACTTCCAACATCAAGGCTCTACTTCCGAGATGTGACAACTCTATGCTATTCCGGGAATTAATTTAGATGAGAAGTTCAAGGTTAAACGGGGACGACAGAGGCGAAGAAATTAGAATTTCATTCTACAGCCTCTATCCCTAAAAAGGCTACCTGCGAGAGAATGGGCACATAGATATTTATAATGAGTCATACGCAGTATCGATCCCGTCTGAACCCGCTTCCCGCAGAACGTGTTGATAGAATATCTAACGTCTTCTTATTAGGAAAATTTTATCTCTTCATACTGCATTTAAAAATATTCTAAACTTCTACATACATAGTTGATTGTAATGATAAATACTAAAATCGAACTCAAGTAATCTAATTGAGTAAGGAATAATTTCCTAATCAAATAAGGTAAATTTAACATTGATGTAAAAATCCGGGGAAAAAGCTTTAGATGGAAATGAGAACCTGGCCTTCCCGGGCAGAGCTTACATGATCTTGAGCAGTTTAAATTCCATGTGTTCGGCGTAGTTCTCTGGCAGAGGTAGAAATAAACCGAATACAACCTATTAAACCTGAACACCTGGGCTACAGAAAATTTTTCTTAGAATTGAAAAAGTTGAAAAGAAGCTTACGGTATACTCTTCTACTCATACTAGAAGTTCAACACGTACTCTTACTATGAGTTTAGCATGCACCCATGAACAAATTATCGTGCCCAACAGACACGCAAGTCCCGGTACATCGCGACAAGAGAGCAGGACTCGCGCCAGTTACGCCACTAAAGCAGAGCTTCAAAGTCGCACTTGTATTATGCACCCGCCCTCGACGCTCACAGTTCAGCCATGCGAGGCAAGAGCAATGCAGTCCGTGGCAATATTCTGAACGAATTATTCTGGCAGGTATCAACTTCGCCTCGCTTATTGGTGGAAGCGACACCATGAGACTCGCATGCTGACAGGTGTTCAGTTCTTAGATCAATGTACATCACCTGAAAGGCGGAAATTAAAGCCCTACACTTCAAAGCTGCACCAGACATGGATGCGATGGAGACGAGGACTTAGCGAAAGGCATTAGCGACATCGAAAGAAGAAAACGTTATGAATTTGAATGATGAGCTCAGGTATTTTAACAAGAGACACAGTGCGAAACCTTTCCTTGGGCTGAAAGAGTGAATATTTTCATTTTAGAATTATATTATTATTCGCAAAGGTCCCAAACCTGCAATGGGGAACAGCCTACCTCAGCACCTCGCTAATACAAGAGCTCAAGCACAGTAAACATCACAACGGCGGCACATCAGTGTGATCTCTGAAAGAAGGCCTAAACCGCTTTCAAAAACGGCGATTTCTATGTACTCGCCTGGCTTGCACCCGAAGTCGAGCCTCGAACGAGAGAGATCAGGGGCAGAGAGGAAGTCTCTCGCATCCCAGCAGCGAGCACGACCAATTATCTCGCGCCCTGTCATGAGGCTCTAAAGAGAGATTTGTGACAGAGGCCCGACGACGTCCCAAATTACGAGGGCGAGAACACGCACACGCGGCGCAAGTTTTAGATGCCAACACAACAGATTATCACGGAACTGAGGTATGGACACAATAGATGGCCAAGAGAGTGAGCGTTATATTTATTCCAATTTACAGATGAGTAAGCACAAGATGATCGATACAAATTTTTTTCTTTTTTTCTTCTTTGGAGCTGGAGATTATCATAAGGGTACTTCACTTCAGCTGAGGCTCTCAAGCTCGAAGGGATACTTTGATATCATACAATGATGAACACCGCGATGCACCAAAAAGAATATTACGAAGTTAAATACAAATCAGGAACAGGATTGATCGCATTCCAGGTAAGGTACGTTAAAATGGCATCGGTAACTCCACTGAAAAGAAGAAAGGGGTACAACTGTACACCTCAAAGACGATTGTAAACACACATGAGGCACGCGTACATTCGAAATATTGGTCGCCTATATTCTGAATTTTGTTATTGTGTGCTACTCTGTCCACTTTACTTTTGAAAAATTAATCGGAGCGTGTGAGGCGTTATGACACCCAACAGTCGCGCACTGGACACAATGGGACGATTGGAGACCCTGACATGGTGCACTTTACAGCGGTCCGACCGCGGGGCAAAGACAATCAACACGACGCTTCTGCGCCAGCCGCAAACTTGTAACAACAATAGGCTGAGAATTAAAAAAAAAATAAAGGGGGGACAGACACGATGTGGCACGGTGCTCGGTAAGCACAAGTATTGCTAAATTAGGCAGGCCCCGCCACGCTTACGGGTTCATAGGCCGCCACTGCGACAGTGGGTGACCTTGGTACAGGGTGACACAGAAAAACGGGAACTTTTGAAAAACCGAATAAAAAAAATCTTATGGACAACAATTGAACCACTACAACTCACATTTCAAGAGGCCATAATCCAAATTATCGTTCTTTGCAAATACGTACCGTAGATGGCGTTTTCTTTAAGGTATGCATTCTTCCAATATGCTCTGTAGGTTCCTCATTAATTGCTGCAACACCTCGGCTGGAGTCCAACGAATTTTATCTCGAATTCTTTGCTCCAATTCACCAAGCGCTCTTCGCCGAATGGTGTAGATGCGACTCTTAATTAAGGTAACCCCACAAGGGCATTCTCGCTGAGATGTAGCAACAATCAATGAGGAGCCTCCAGGGCAGATTTAAGAAAACACACTTAGAAGAGGACGTCATCCACAAGACGTAATATTCAAATATTGATCATTTGCATTACCTTCTCTTAAAAGGCAAGTTACAGTGGTTCATTTGCTGTCAATAAAATTTTTTGTTTGATTTTTTTATTTCTATTTGATTTTTTCCATAGTTGCCGTTTCTCTATGTCGTTCCGTGCCTCAAATATTTTGTTCGCGAACGCATGTGGGTCTCGCAAAGGACGCGAGTTCTCAAGAAGTTGACTTGACGAATGACATTTTTCATCACAAACTACGATGCAAAAATATTATAGGCGGCTTATGTTAGTAAGATACACAACCGCTATTCGTATAATGAAAATTACACTTTATATGTCATCAGAATAAAAAAGAGCAATGGTCTTAAAGAATTAGGACGACAAAATGTAGCCATAGCAGACCAAAGGTCGGCATTCAGGTCGGCCCTAACAACAACGACAAAAAGACGCTGAAGGTGACAGCTGAGAAGACGACTTACAAGGACGACTATACGTGACTGAGATCGTATTTCGCTTCCACAGAGGGCACATGACTGCCTACGGCCTCAGCAAAGAACACATAAAATTAACTTGAGAGTACGGACTAAAACGGGACAGAAGTGGGGCCCAATGATGATGTCCCTACCGGCAACATCGCACATGTTCCAAAAGCATGATTGAAACGGCTACGTGACCAACAGAGAGATCTAACTGGAATTTATGAAATCGTACGCTGAGATTGACCAAATTGGGGATGTTCAGGGGCTCTATTTGTTCTCAAGCCGTTGGAACGAGGTCCATTGATTTGAGCATTAATTATACTTTGTCTGAACTCAACAGCAGGAGTGAAAATACATAGTTTCATGAGAGAGTAATCTGCGAATGATTCAGTACGAAGACCAAACAATGAAGAGGTGAATATCGGCTGTACTTCATCCATTTGAAGTTCACGTAGGATTACACGAGTTACAGATTTAGAGAAGCTTGCATAGACAGCAGAGCGACAACTGGGCACAGGACGAGCACAAAATTTGAAGCCTGCAAATGCAGCTGAGCGATAGACCAACCGGTTACGGGACACACACAAGATTTGGAAAAGCTTACCTAAGCAGCACAGCGATAGACCGGGTACGGGGCACTCACAAACTCACATGACGTCACGGGGGGAGGTGCCCAGTAGACAGCGTCGCGGTCGAAGTAGAGGGGGCAGCGCGAGCGGGGGGAGCTGACGGCGGTACGGCCGCCACAGGATCGATAGACGCAAGGTCACAGGAGCAAGAAAGGTCTCATAGAGGACACCGCTATGGCAGGCCGAGTAAAACCAAGGGCACAGGTTTCCGCGAGTCAAACTCTTCACTTGGAGGGACACGCAAGCTTAGAGCAGTTGTTCCCGCGCTGATAAGTGGCACTTCTTCATAGACAGCGCTGACATGGGATAAACATACCCATTGCACCGCAGCGGACCTCTAGTTTTGAATACGTTTTGGTTTACCCAACAACTTGTAAGGAGAATAAAGCTCATCGATAACACATATGTTTGAACGGTAACCGCTCAATTAAGTATATCGCGTATGTCCAAGAATAATGGCGCTTGCTATCCCGATGATTCTTGCAAGAGAAAATCAAGAACCGTGTAAACATTCTCGAAAGTTCTGAAATTCCATTCTTTCGACATCCAATTTTGTACGACCATCATGACACGTAGCACCTGAGGCACGTCGAGCGGCTGGGAGGAGCATACCAAGCAGCTGTGAGAGCTGCTCACTAAACGTACCCTAGTGCAGGAAGACGTCATGCAACTTCCGCCATACTTGCTCTTTGTGTTAACAGTTCATGCAGAAATCACAAGAACAAAAGAACGCGAACAAGAGTAAGACCCGAGAATGAAGAATGGAAAAGTTTCGACGCAACACAAGCCGAAATTGATAACTGCATCACAGACGCGATGTAGATAATGTATCGCAAGAGCTTTAGAGCAGTGGACACTTCTTGCATTGCACACGCACAGATGAACGAACTTGCTATCAAATACCATGAGTCGAGGCATACGTCTCGATATGCGATAGGTTTCCCACGTCAGGAAATGACATAAGCCATTGGGAAAATTAAGACAGCAGAAGCTGAGAAAAGCCTGGAGAGCTTTTATTACTGCTGCCTCGGTCGAGTGGTATTATAATTAACAATAAAAACTCGGAGTAGAGCATCAAAAAAAGATGCGTCAACACGCATACACACACAATAGGTGACACGTCATCACTACCACAACGCTGTCCTCGTGCTTAGGACACAATAGCGAGCGACACACGCCACATGCACACTAGTCTCAACATCTAAGCAAAGTAAACTTTATAGAGTCAAAAACCACCACTGAGTAACACATTTAATACAGCAATGAGTTATGTAAATTGAGCAAAGATTGAAATCTACCCCAGCAAAAAACTATGTGTTCAAAACAAACTGAATGATCCTCCCTTTATTGCCATTAGAATGAATAGTTCATGAATGACTTAGGTATTACATTTTCTATCTTCTTACGCTTCACACTAACATAACCCACTATGTATAACCCATTTGTGTTGGTATTACAAAAATCATAATATAAAAGAGAAATTCTGAGTACATGAACTACCACACATCACAATCTAAGCCACTAATGACAGAGCTTGTGTTTATTAATAACAGCTGCAGCAACACCAACACTCCAATCTCTACCTATTTTCATACAAATTCAACAAAAATAAAAGAAATGCAATCCACACAAAGGTACTCTGTTGAATCCAGACACTGTAAGCAATAGAACCCAGGATAATCAATACAATTACATTTATCAGTCCTGCATGTCATTTGAACACAGTTGGATATTCAAGTTTGACAAAGTTTTATGCTGACATTGACAGACAGTTTACTTGTTGATTAATGAGCTCATAGTTTTAAATATATAACAATTGTACATTTTCCCAAAGTTATAACTAACTTTTTCAACAGGATATATATTTAATTATTACTTAATTTCAAAATTTATAATTAAGATTCTTCGTCATTATGTTACATCCCAAATATACTGGATCACAAGAAAGTTCAAAATTCAATGAAAGTGCACTGCTTCCTAAATGAAAAATTTTATTTACCTCTTCTCTATTATCAAGATAATTAAGACACTTGACCAATAATTTAATTGAAATCAAAGACAAATCTTCATCTAGAAAATGTACTAATAATTTTAATCACTAGGATAACTTAGATGTTGAGAAACATCAATATAATATAAGACTGAAGTCATTCCAAAACTTTGAACTGTAAGATTTCATCTTCTTTCTATTAAAACGTGGTTACAAGATACCAATAGTCAAGGGTAAATCAAATTTTACAGTTAAGAACACAAATTTGCAGGGTTTATAAATTTATAATGTATTTAAGAGAATTTTCAAGAGTACTGACTAAACTTTGATGATAAAAATTCTCTTTTAAATGATGCAAAAAACTTCAAGGAAAGTTAGCAAATCAGTCAAATTTGAAAATAGAATGTTCAAAATTTATTGTAACAGCTCATGTCAATAAAATGCTAATTTCAATTATCTATAACAATAATGCATTTTAGAAGTTATCATTTATTAACACTGACAGTATAACAAGTATTAAAAATTGGGAAAATTTAACTTCCAGATTTTTAACATTGCATTTCATATGAACAGGAAACTAAGGTACATTTGCAACATGACAGAAAAATGAGGAACTATTTATATCATCATTTAGAAGACAAAAAAAGCCATCAGCCATAAAACAAATTCAAAAAATATTCTCACTATACATTGAAAATTTGAATTTTTTAAGAAACTTCAGCATCAAAGGCTTCAAACTGTTGTTTATTTTACTAAAATTGTACAGAAAAATTGGTTATTTAATCTACTAATATATTTTTCTGAAAAAATTGAAATCAAAATGCAATACATACCTAACTGTATAAGCATCAGAGAAATAAAGAAACTTCAGCTTTACTTCAAGAAAACAAATTGATGATTTTAGAGACAAAAGTAAAAGTTTCATATGCATTTTTCTCCAATTTTATACATCCACAGAAGTCTCAAGGCAAAAAAAAAGAAAATATGAAAGATGCTAAATAAAGTATATATTCAACACTGAATACTATAGCACAAGGATACTTCTGAAAATATCATCAAAAGTTCCTTCCTCAGAGACTGATTCTATAATTTTTCATACAACTTTTACTTGACAAATAGCAGCTAATCACATATCAGTGATGGTACCATATTTATTTATTGTAGTAAAAAAAATTGAAAGAGTTAATTTGATTTATAAACAAATACAACTGGACACAAATAAAAATATGACTATTAGCTTGAGATAATAGTAAAATATTAATAAACATATCTAAAGAAGTACTGGATTCAATTAATCACTTAACTGAGGAGAAAATCTATGTTAAGTTTAAAACTATGAAAAAGTGCAAGATAAGTTAAGGGTGTTATGTTTTAGCTTAAACTGTCAAAATAAGAATAGTGTAAAAAGTAGAATTAACCAGATGATGCATAGCAATGCAGGTGCTTACCTCTAATTTGTAGTACAGAATAACCAGTGGCTTATATGCACATGCAAGTTTTTATTATAAGCATGCAATGGCACAAAACTTCTTATTTTTTATACAGTAGAGCAGAACAAACTATTTTCAATAAATTTCAGAGTGAACTGCTGGCCTTTTGACGGACCCTTATCTTTCATCTAATATATGTCATAGAACGAGCTATGGTAAGTTACTTGCTACTCCATGCTAATGTAATGAAAGTTTGTTAACCAGAGATCTAGATTCATGTTTAAACAAAAAGAACAAACTAATGTAATCAAGTTTTCACTGACCTTTTCCGAAATTTCCTCTTGACTGATAGGAGGCATGATAATTTGCTTGCTCGGTGTTACTTTTGCTATGTAATCACTTTTTTCTTGGAGGGCAATGTGCTCGGATTCTTCTTCGCAAACGGAAATTTCCTCTTCACTCCCAAGTGCTTCGTCTTCACTATTGTCAATTTCTTCGCTAATGGTTATTTCTTCTTCAACTTCAAGAACTTCTGTGTCACTCTCGTGAATGTCTTCAGCTACACTTGCTTCTTCGCTGTTTGTTTTTTCTTTTATCTTTGTATCTTCTGATTTAGAAAATAGAAATCGTATCCAAGAATTTAACTGAGGTATTACTATGGAGCGTAAGGTGTTCCAGATCCGCAAGAGCGACAAACCTCTCTCGTCGCTGTCCGCAGCAGCTACTAGCTCCATGACTGCACACGCACCTCTTATATCTCTAGTAGACGATAAGAAAGAACAACTTTTAACCTCTTTGAAATAAATAATTTCCAAGACGATTGCACGACACCATTAATTCCCAGGTGGTCGTTACTGATGACAAAATAAAACTGATGACTTAATATAATAATTCACTAATTCGTATATACCTGTAAACAGTAAATGTAAAAGGGCATAAATATTGAGCTTGATCATTTGCTATGTAAACGAGCATTATATCAGCTAAAATTTGTTATGAAAATTAACTTCATACGAATAAGTAATGACATTAATGGATGCGACATTTAAAATTTTAACTAATATGAATATTTTTTATCTCGATTACCAAAAGTACTTAACTCAAGTCAAAATGTTTATCATTAATTTGAAAGTTTAAGAAAAAAACTTAGAATAAAATATCAGCACCGGACTTGACACTAACCACTAGCTATGGTTGAAGGCTTGTGGTTTACATACAGATGATGCCCTTTAATTTTAGCAACACTTTCAGTGTACTAATATTTTCACAAACTTTAATTTTTTTTTTAAATTACGCTATTTTTTGTGAGAACACATACGACAGCATTCACGGTTTGCAGTGAATTTGCTACTGAGGATTGGGAGAATGTGGTGTGCTGCTGGCACTAGTTCTAAAGTCACCTTGAGGTGCTCATGACTTGGCACAGACAAGCGGTGGGTGGAGGGTTGAGGGTTAAAATCGCTGGCTAAAATTAGAACCGTCACATAAAATAGAAATCAAGTAAAAAATTTCAGCAAAATAATTGAAGCTGTATTTCGTATATTTTAAAACCGTTGTATCGTTGAAATAAATGTCTTGTTTTAAGAAAAATCTCATGATTCGCGCATGCCACTCTGCCGGTAGAACGTGATGTAAGCGGGCTCCGCATTGGCTGGAAAACATGTGAACGGAGGTGTGGCACTCTTTGGCCAATCAATAGACGCGAGAGCTCTCTGATGAAATTTCTCTCTCCTGAGTTTTGACTAGAAATGGGGGTTCAATTTGAAAGAGGGGAGTGACCGTAGTAAGACAACGACTGAACTCTTTCATGGCATTCAAACGCTTTTTCACCTTAGTTTCAGCCATCGTACAAGTATAGATGTATAAAAATGAATTTTGCCTATGGGTATTGGAATAAGAACTGGTTTGTATCAAGAGTCTTCAAGTTGCGTGAGACTCGCCTTGAGTTTTTGATCAATTTCATCAGAGCTTTGGGAATTGATTGAAGATTTTGTTTTGGCGAAGAAGAGCACTTGAGTACAGCCTTCATAAACACTCTTTTAGTTCACCAATTTGAACGATGTTTAGTGATTCGTAATATGCTTTTTGAAAAGTGAAGTTTTCTTAAGGTCATAAATACATAACTCTGTATTAAATACATTTCTTTCGTTAATATGAATAACGAGCCCATTGATTCGAGATACAAACCTTGGTTTATCGAAGCAGGTGGTAAATTGTTTTGGATAGGGTAGGTAAACAGGTAATTATTTTTTTCAGATAGCATTTCAAAGAATAAAATTATTTGATCGGCTTAATGACGTCAATTTTTTGTTCGTTTTGCAGTTCAGTTTTTACTGGAAATCATTAATAAATGGGGATAAAACTTGACTTAAAGGCTATTAATTCCTCACCACGCCAGTAGTTGTAAGGCATTGATAAACCAACGGTAAAACGAGTTGGAATTCATATAGGTTCAGTCATTTAAAGTGAGAGAAAAAACTTCGTATGTACTGAGTTTCAAAAAAGAATGATTTAGAGAAGAGAACTTCAAATGCCGGTAAGAAGAAAGTTGGTCCATCGCATCATTGCTAGTCATCTCAGTACTCTTGTCCTGGATAATTTGGCAGATGACCTTAATTTTATACATAGAAGTTGCATCCCAAAATGCATGCATTGTGTTGAAGGTGTAACAATTCAAAACTTCTTTTTTGGTCCCAGTTACGTATTCTTTCAGAGATTTTCATCTGAACACTACATATACTTCATCTAACGCGAAAATCGAGTTTACTAAATATTTACGTGTCCTTAAAGTTGGTGCACTGACTGAAGAAAATTTTCGTAATTGCTTAGGGGAAATTCGTACCCATCATTCCCAGTGTTGGGCACTGAATGATTCATCCGTACTGGACAAATATTTTGAACTTAAAATTTGAAATAATTTATAATAATTCTACGATGCATTAAGATTATTAAGCTTATGCTTATGAAAATTATGACAATTAAGATATAAATGATATGAAGATATTAAGATAGAATAATGTACGTTCGGGGGCATGAGTGAACAGGGTACTTGTAATGTAAATTCATATCTGTCCTGCGACTTTATCGAAGCTCCACGAACCAATGCTATGTAGGCTGCCGGTATTTGATTTAATCGTACGTTCGACATTATAAAATTCAATTATTTATAAAAATAAGGGACGCCCAGGATCCATACTGAAGGTTA
>VOMN01049119.1:0-19435 GCA_014899125.1 Orchestia grillus | reverse complement strand
GATGAACAACTGGGGCTGTGGATGAACAGCTGTGGAACTGTGAATGAACAGCTGAGGAACTGTGGATGAACAGCTGCGGAACTGTGGATGAACAGCTGTGGAACTGTGGATGAACAGTTGGGCCGTGTGGCTGTGGATGGGCTGTGGATGAACAGCTGCGGCTGTGGCTGAACTTGGGTCGCCACAACTGCTCTCTCATTCCAGTTGTACAGCGGAGGCGCCACGCACGTACGAACGCACGCACGAACGCACGCACGTCCTGCCTTCGAAATGAGTCATGCGGCGTATGTGTATTCGGCCGATGTTGGGAGCGCGCTGCATGGGATGATGTTGAAACACTGGTCTCGGGGTAGCGATGTTCAGAGCCTGTGCACTGATGTTAGGTCCCTGACGTGTTAGACGACAAGGCCTGGGCCAGTTTTTTCGACTGTCGAGTCGAGTTGAGCCTTTGCGTGAACGCGGCTCCTGCACTCTAATTAATCGAAATGCCGCGTAATTTTTCATGTCCGTAGTTTGAAAGTAGATTTGTAAAGAGTTATTTACGTAGTGTGAGAATTGGTTTGATGCTTGCATTCTACGCATTGAGAATAAAACGAGTAGTGGGCATTCGAGAGCTGAAGTGTGTTGAGTAAACTTAGCAGTCTGTGAAAACTGATGTCTTCAATTGTAATTAATGTTATATTTTCACTTCATTTGTTTCTCGCCTGATTTGTTTTCCGCTTCTGTCTTTTTCCGACTCTTAATTGTTATTAATATTCTAATGAGAGGTACTGCGTTCACTCCATACTGGCCACAAAACGCAATGTGAAGCTTAGCGTGAACGCGCGTCATAACTCGCACGTGCTGCCCCCCATCTGACCCCCAGCCGTTGTCCCCACTGCACCCCCGCTTCCAGCTCTCTTTTGCTCTCTTTCATGTCACCCTAATTTCATTTTCATTTGCTGAACTTTAATATTTTTTTAATCTTTTTCAGCTTGGTCAAACCGCATGCATTATTTTCACTATCGCCGCTCGATGAAATCTTTTCACTTAATTAACCCTTAATTTTGTGCCCCTGTTTTAGCATTTGAATCAGTTTTCTATGAATAAGGTTGTATCCCTAACTTTCTCATCATCTCCCCCGGGCATTGCGATCTTCAAGCCATGATATTCTCTCACATTTCGCGTGATTTTCATTTTCATATTGGGTCAATGAACTTCATCACTGGTACCAAAGTAATAAGTAATCCACAGTCTACGGGAATGCCCCTCCACATTCAAGTAACACGGGCGGCGATTGCTTTTGTTGTCGCGGTTTGTGCTTAGTGTCCGACAGTAATTTTCATGTCGTGCACGTCAGATGGCTTATAATCGCGAGGTGAATTCATAAGTTCAGTAGATTAAAGATGGGGTAGAGTACTAGTTGGAAAATTTTAGGAGACGTTTTGAAACTTTCTTGGTAGCATACTGCTCCATTGGAGTAGAAATATAAGTACGAGCACAATGTCAAGAAAGTAGCTGAAATATAAATAAAATTTTATGACTCATTGATGCTCTGTGGTTAAATGATAATCATATGCATTATGTTCTCGAGGCACATAAATATGATGGGGGTCCACAAAAAAGGTCGTATACATCGACTTTAAATATCGATATTTTTATGTTTCTATGGTACCGATCACCAGAACAACAGGTTCGCTTCGATAGTTGCAGCAAATAGCTAGACGTGACTGGACGATGTGGTATCTTGGATACATAAAATTCTAGATACCTCAAGTCGATGTCTCATTCACCTTGCAGTGGTGCACAACTCTTCGGTTTGTGGGATGTAACAGTGGCCCCGAAGCTCAATTTGGAGGCCACAAGTTTAATTTTGCGTAGTTTTTGCCCAGAAACTTTTGGACGTCTTTATGCCACATGTAAGTCGGGACGTACGCTACTCGTACTTCGATGATTGCCAGTATCGTGTCACTGGGAGTTTGGAGTTTCTTTTCGGTGAGCGTTCGTGCTGCCAGAAGTGAGACTGTTCTCTTTATTAACGAATAACGTGGCTAAAGAGGCTGTTTCAAATTACTGGGATCTGTCAAGTTCTATTTCAATTACATTTTACCTCGATGATATTTCAAAATTTGCACGCTGTTTTGCCTCAGTTATAAAATATAATTTTTTGAAAAGTAAAGAATTTTTTCTCAACAAATTAAAAACTTCATCCTATCCTTTTTTGTCTGACACTTGGAAATAACCAATTTTGCATGTAGCTTACTTGAAGCATGAACTGTTTATAAGAGCACCCTGTAAAACATTCTTTATGCAGTTCCATGCATCATTTTAATGTCATTTAAGCTCAGTGTAGCACAGAGAACATGAGCTGCATCATCTATAACTTGCACTAAAGTATCTTCATTCTTTCCAGGTATGTTGCTCTTCTGGAGTCCAAACATTCGTGAGTACTCAGATATCTTAGTTATCATCGTCGGTATTGACTAAACCGTAGTACGGTCTCATTGACTGAACCGTAGCACGGTCTTATTGACAACCGTAGCCCGGTCTTATTGACTGAGCCGTAGCACGGTTTATTGACGGAGCCGTAGCACGGTTTTATTGACTGAGCCGTAGCACGGTTTTATTGACTGAACCGTAGCACGGTTTTATTGACTGAACCGTAGCACTGATACCGTTAACCAGTCGAGGGCGTCACAATTTTTGGACGTGTTTCCATGATGGCGTCCGCTAAAACTTGAGGCAAGGAATGCGCCAACTCGCTGATTTTGATCTCCCCCTTGCGGAAAACTCTGAAGAATGTTCGAGTGCTTCTGGACCCGAATTCATAACATCTTATAAACTGCGGAGACACTGCGCTCGCTGAAGCCTTTGTTATTTCACGAGTGTTGTTGGCGGTGTGTGACAAGGGGGGAGGGAGGGGGCACTCTAGAGATGTCCTTTATTGGATAGAACGTGGCGCCATTATGGTACGACGTAAGGCGGTATGCAGAGGGATTTTTATTTCATGAATAGTACCTTCTTCCATTCGATGAATAATAATTTTACGTGATGTACGTTAACATTTCATACGCTGATTAATTAATAACTATTGAACGTGTCTATCTTCGTCGCAATAATTTTTCACGATGTAACATTCTATTTGATATGTTAAATCTACATTCGATGAAAATTCGGCTGTTTTTCTGATGAATGAGAACCTGTATTTAATTGCTATCAAATTTTCGAGTTGCCAAATAATATCTCTTTTTCTTTGATGGATGATGACTCTCTTGGTGATAAATGATAATTCTTTATTTAAGAATTATATACTTTTTCTACACGATGAGCTACGACTTCATAGCAAAAAAATCTCGAGGCACACTCGGAGGCTCGCGGTCGCCGCTAGTTAGGCTAGTTAGCGCTGCCAAGCACGAGGCCTCGCGAGTACCTAGTCTAGTGTCTCTCACCCCTCGTGATGGGCGGCCGGGTAAAGCTCTGGGTTCTACGGCACTAGTGTCCATCCTCGTCAGTGTATGTCGTGTCCATCCTCGTCAGTATGTGAAACATGTGAAACGTGGTGACACTCCAGGCTATCTGACGGTAGTGTGCGACCTAGTCAGTATGTACATACTTTTCGTCTAGCCCATGCTGTGAAGTATGGTTTGAGAGATTACCGCTTTAAGACATGAAATTGTGCGCTGTCGGATTCTATCTTCCAGGTGTCATAGGCACTACAAAAGTGTTCCAGTTTTGTACACGTAAAATGTATCTTAGGTTCCGTGTAGCTCGGACCTCGTGTAGGGCTTAGACCGCTCCGCAAGCTTATCGGGAAACTATTACTGCTAGTCCAAAGATGTGCTGGTTTTGTAATCACTTTTCCAAACTTCACCCGGCTCTCATGATACCTTGCCATCCCTCTCTACATCCCTATCCCATCCCTCTCTACATCCTTATCTCTTTCCTCTCTACATCCCTATCCTATCCTTCTCTACATCCGTATCCTATCCCCTTCTACATCCCTATCCCATCCCTCTCTACATCCCTATCCCATCCCTCTCTACATCCCTATCCCATCCCTCTCTACTTCCCTATCTCATCCCTCTCTACTTCCCTATTCCATCTCTCTACATCCCTCAGTGTAACACAGTAAGGGCTCAATGTAGCACGGTGAGGGCTCAGTGTAGCACGGTGAGGGCTCAGTGTAGCACGGTGAGCGCTACACGCGCCTGGCAGGCTGCTGAGGTGGTTGAGTATAGATGCTGCGGTGACCACCTCTCCGTTAGTTCTCACCTGGTCATTGTGTCTCATGTGTGGTAGTGTGTGTGGCCAGTGTGTGTGGCGTAGCCAGTGCCTGCTGTGTATATACAGTTGTTTGTGTAATTAGTCTGTGCTGGATGTGAGTAACTAGAATGCGGCGTGTGACCAATATGTGGGACGTGTGGCCAGAGTGTGCTGTGTGTATGTTCAGTTATTTATGTAACCAGAGTGTGTTGTGGGTGTGGCGTGTAGCCAGTGTGTGCTGTGAGTACACATGTACTGCAATTTGCGTAACCAGAGTGTACTGCGTGCGGCCATTGGGCGCCACAAAAGATACCCCACAGGACACTACAGAGCCACAAACCACCTATACACCATCCCACACCTCCTGCCTCTCTGTCGGCTCTGATGTTCTTTGTCAAGGGAATTCTGAGAGCTGATCTTTTTTCGTGTTTGAGGTGCGTATGACCCGTCTCTGTGTGAACATTATTTTACCTGATTGTTCCTCTAGTTTGGTTTTGTGAAAGTTTTCTATTTGTATTCATCTCAGTCGTTCTCTAAGTGCAGTTTTTAAACTCGATTGGGAAATATTCTTAATGAAAAGATTCATACATTTGCGCGTACAAATGTGGACTTTTACGATAGAGTAACATTGATAAAACTAATTTGGGTCATAACTCCGTATGGGACTTTGATTCAAGTTTTTATTCACTTTGGTATAAGAGAAAATAATTCGAACATCTTACAATTAATTTATCCTAAGACCATGATATTAAAAGTTACTCACGGGCCACAAAAACAGTGCCGAAAGCAGCAGAAGCGTCCACGCGAGCGGCAGACCGACCGCTCGCAATAGAGTACGGCGCCGTAATTCACTAGTATCTAATTTACGAAAGCTCCAATTCACGAGAATATTCTTAAAGACTGTAGATAGTAATTCCCGAATCTGTGCCCTGCATCGCTAATTCCCGGAGGTCTCACACTCTAATCGCACCAGATGCCTGATTGACTTGTAACAAACAATAGCCGTTCTCGAGTTAGGGCGCTCCGCAGTAATTGCTTTACAAGCACCGGCGCTGGCGGCAGAAGAATCCTTGCGGTCGGTGAAGACTCCAGTCGAAATGACCTCTCAGTGTGGCCATTGTGTGACATTATGGAGCCTCAGGTCTACATTGCGTCGTGTCGCAGCGGCCTCAAAAAACCAACGCTGAGCGAGGTCCTCATTGAGTTGTCTAGAGAGGCTGAGGTGGGGCGCGATGGCAGGTCTGTTGCTGCTAATGAAGACCATTGTGCGTGCTGGGCTGTGTGCTGATGTGGCCACTGTGTGCTAAATGTACTGCCAGTAAGTGTCGTATATGTGCCGGGTGTGTGTGTGTCGTCAGTATGTGCCGCGGGTTTATGTCGCCAGTACGTGCCGGGTGTGTGTACGTGTCTCCATTGTGGGACCGTGTTGAGCTAGCATTGCGGTTGTCAATGAAATATTCACCACCTTTGCCGTCTGATATGGTATGAAGTTAGTGAAGGTATCGTTCTGATCACGCACGAAACACTAAGTGTGTTGTAGCAATAATACAGACTTACATTTTTCACTGACGAATCTCAGCTGGGAAATTGAGCGATCGTTTTCGTAAATTTGTGGCTAACTGACTAAACTTGTGTCTCCGCGATTCAGAGTAGGTTACACTGTTTGGTGACTGTTGAGTTAAACGAAATAATTTCAGTCTCGAGTTTCAGCAAGTTTGAGTGAACAGTTTTTTTTTGTGAGCGTTGTTGGGTACATGGAAATCCGTTGCTTGGATTCCGACCCTGCCGTGCCGAAAGAGTGTATATGTGTTCCAGCTGCTGCAGCTGTTTAGATGTGTTCCGGCTGCTGCAGCTGTATAGATGTGTTCCGGCTGCTGCAGCTGCGTAGATGTGTTCCGGCTGCTGCAGCTGCGTAGATGCGTTCCGGCTACTGCAGCTGTGTAGATGTATCCCGGCTGCTGCAGCTGCGTAGATGTGTTCCGGCTGCTGCAGCTGCGTAGATGTGTTCCGGCCACCAGGAGGCCGTCCTTCGTTTGCATCTGTGATGAAGCGACAAGTGTTTTTTGACAAGTTTTTGCGCCAGGAGCTGCGCCGCGAGAGCCCGAGCTGGTTAGGGCCCGTGCTTCCCGCACGAGTTTTTGTGCCGTCACAAGCGACGTCAGAGCGCTGCTGTCCCTGTCCTCTGTGCGCTCTCCCTGCCGCCCGCTCTGAGGTACCCGCCGCTCTACAGAGCCTCCTCGTCATTGTTTGGCCCGCCGTTCCTCAAATGCCCGTAGCTGTCTACATGGACTCACAAATCCACTTTCATAAGAATGCGGCTAGTTTCTTGTGAAATCTAAATGCAGTCTTATTGCGTGCATACGTAAGAGTGCAAACAGGTTTTCGTACATAGTAAACGCAGCCTTACCGCCAAAACAATTCTGCCTTTGATGGGTTCAAGGGTGCGGTATTAGAATAGGGGAATAGGGTGACTTCACGATGAGAACACGTCGTTCAGATGAAATATCTCCTTGAGGGTTGCGCTAATGTACTATGAGAGAAAAACTAAAGCTCTTATTCGAAGTGAAAAGAGGCAGCGAATCAATAACATGCTTTCAAACTTGCAGTGCCGCCCAATTTATTGCAGTCCCGCGCTGTTCGTGGGACGTATCCCTTGACACGAGTCCTTGTGCTGCCTCTCGTAATGGCGTCATCGAGACCTGTTGCTACTAGATCGTTCGTGTGAATGAAAAATCATATTGACTTTATTGAGATGCGTGGTAAATGTTCCTCGAATGTATAAAACTTAGTTGTTTTTTTGCTACTTTTCTGTTAATTGTAGTTGTTTTTTACTTCGTAAACTTTTTTTTTACCGCGAGTTCAGAGTGAGAAATGTTATTCTGTCTTCTGGCTCGTAGTTCTTCCGTGAAAAAACAATTCTCAAAGGTGAAGTTCCCAAAATAGAAAATCCTGAGCAAGAGATCCCAAGAAGAAATTTGGGAAAAAATATCCCCAAAAAACTCGATTCTATAAATGAGAAATTCCTGAAAAAACTCGATTCTATGAAAGAGAAATTCCTGAAAATCCCGAGAAATAATTTAACACCTCAGTTTCAGAGCTATGATCGAAGGTCGTTTATTTGATCAATGTATTTATACCCCTACTAGAATCATGCTTTTCAATTTGGTTAACGAATGCTACATTCTTTTTACGATTACTATATGGATTTTCTGCTAGTACCTTTATGGACTTTTAAATGTAAAGTTAACGTACTCTGAGAGCTGAAGAGTATTTGATTTTTGAATTTTTCTTTAAGTTGTTTTTGATCCAACTAAATTTCTCGAACGATGTGAAATGGTCTCAAACGTGCTTGTAGCTAATTAGTGTTTTCCTTCACCAAATTAATTTGCACGAAATAAAATCGAAGTTCTATAGAATGAAAATATTCAAACGAAGTTAGGTCTCACTTTTATAATTCCAGGTAGCGAACCGACGTCCGATACAAACTATTTCACTAAAAGGGATTAAACAGAAAGGCATGTTCATTGTTGTTGATATAATTGCTCAGAGGTGACCGAGCCGTGCGTTTCTTTAGGCGTCTCTTTATCTGGAGTTTGTGCGTAGCACCTCGGGTGCCTGCTAGGTGACACTGTGACTGAACGCATTCATTGATTAGGTCATCAGTCAGGTGATGTTGCGCAGCTGACTCAGTGGCTCAGAGGTGTGTTGCGCAGCTGACTCAGTGGCTCAGAGGTGTGTTGCGCAGCTGACTCAGTGGCTCAGAGGTGTGTTGCGCAGCTGACTCAGTGTCTCAGAGGTGTGTTGCGCCGCTGACACAGTGGCTCAGGTGTGTTGCGCCGCTGACACAGTGGCTCAGGTGTGTTGCGCCGCTGACACAGTGGCTCAGAGGTGTGTTGCGCCGCTGACTCAGTGGCTCAGAGGTGTGTTGCGCCGCTGAATCTGTAGCCGAAACATTAACATGATTAAATTCTACTATTGAATTTTAAAATACAAAGGTGTTTCTCAGTTCATATTCGGCGCCCTTTGTGGAACACCCGTAAAAACTCTAACCCGAGCTTACGGCAAGTACACTTGGTCTGCCCAGCACACTTCCAGTGACCTACAGCTCACCTTAATGATATCGGTGCATTTGTTCTAGCTAGTACATCGATTCATCATTTGGGTTTTCTTTATTGCATTGTTTTATCTCTTTAATGTATTGCATGCAAAGTGCGAGCGGGCTTGGCGAGAGTATAGAGTAGTTTGCCTGATGTTCAATGGTCATTGCGCTTCTGTTAGAGTCTGGGACACCTCAAAATTCGTTGAAAACGTGTCCTGCGCTCACTTTTTATTAATTTATTTGAGGGTCAATGTCACTGCCACTTGAATTACACTGCCGTGCTTTTGCTTGGGCTGATCTCAGTCTAAACCGTTTGACTGAGTTTAGGTTGATCTCAGTCTCAACCGTCTGACTGAGTTTAGGTTGATCTCAGTCTCAACCGTCTGACTGAGTTTAGGTAGATCTCAGTCTAAACCGTCTGACTGAGCTTAGGTTGATCTCGGTTTAAATCGTTTGACTGAGTTTAAGTTGATCTCAGTCTTATAAAAATGACTTGAGCTCATCCCGTTTTTAGCATGTTAAACGATATCCAGCTCACGTAACTTAGGAACTTTTTGATATCGATTGCTAGCGGGGTTTCAATCGAGCGCCTATCGTCCGTTTTCTTCGAGAACGTCGACTCCGCAGGAGTTTCCATTCATTTCTCTAATGCAAACTTCACCTTAGCTATGCTGCCATGGATTCATAATTTTTCTTCGCCATGTTTAAATCATGCAAAGCGTGGGCCCAGCGCCCTCGTGATTGAGTTTACGATCGAAATGAGTAAGAGAAAATCTTGGCCTTTCGTTGGGAGACCGCTGCATTATATCGATTGAGGCGCCAACCTTCGATCCTGGCGCTCAAGTCTCCGGTGGCTGTGCAGGACATGAAATTTTCCGGTGAAGTTTACGTTTCCTGATGTCAAGGCGCACTGTGGGGCTCTACAAACACTTATGACATTAGCTACTCACGATTCAGGGGTACTAAATCGTTTTCTCAGAGTTTAAACGCTTCCGCAAGCGTCGAAATATGTTATTGTGCCAATATATTATTTTTACTTTTGCAAGGGAATCCTGTTGCCTTTTCTATCTTTATTTGACGGGGTCAATTTTTTAAAATTTTATATTTATTGCAACTTTTTCGTGTCTTGCGTGACTTTTTTCAGCCTTTCAGCAGGGAATATATTTTACGAGTTCTGTTCGTGAATAATCAAGTTTAAAGTTACTCTTAATTTTGCGTCTATGTTGAGGCTACGATCAAAATTAGTTTTTTATTTCCGATCCCTTGGTTGTTCTTTTGTAGCCTTGCATTTAACTTCTCTTTGATTCACGTTCTCCGCCGCATGAAGTTCGGCTCATCAAATCTGTATTTTATTCTTTTATTCTTTAGTCTTTTCAGTTGCCAGGCAGGCATCGTTCGTCGGGCGAGACTCGCGCTTATAAATTCATTCTAGAAGAATCAACATATCTCGCCGCTCATTACCCGAGTCTCGTAATGATTCATGAATTCATCATTCAAATGTGAACTCATTTCATGAAGAAAATTTTAATACATTGCGTTTGGGTGCTCAGCGTATTTCGCAAGAGAAATAATGTTTATAGCGTTTCTTTTATCCCATTAAATTATCTGTAGATTGCTCCGAAGCCTTTACTTTTTTGTAGAGTTTTTTTCGAGTTTACAGTGATCTCATAAATCTTCTAAATATTCAACGTTGATGTAAAGTTAAAGGGACAGCGCAGTGATATTTACCTTGTGCCGCTAAGTTAGCATTCGATGCCCATAATTGGGCGTCTTTCAAGCTGTTTTCAGACATTGATTGATCGTGTGGAGGGCCCTTTGGAAGACTCTAGAGAAGTCCAGCATCTGTTCGAAAAGAATGGCTCTTTATATGTAAGTTATACAGTACTTAATTACACTATGTAGTTCGCACTCTTACGTAGTTAAATAAGTATATATTTGATTCAAAGGGATTTGTGCCACCTCTAACCTGTAAGAGATATTACTGAAACAGACGTTTTTTTAGTTTAGTGATGGGAGTGAAGATACGACTGAAGCTAGAGCACCATTTTGGTCTGGTCCGCGCTGAGGGCAGTCCGAAGTGTTCAGCATTTCTCAGCAGGAGTTCATGACATTCTGCATCATTTGTGCCTATTTGGAGGTAAAATTTATGTTTCAGGATGATGGTCTCGCTCAGGATGGAGGGTAAACTTTCCTCCTCTCGTAACCTGACCCCGTGTGTGTCAATCAGAGGCTCTTGCTGAAGCGTACAAAATAACTTGGTGGAACTAACTGTTCCAAGGGGTAGAAAGCAGAATTTTTCACATGTAATGGGTCAAATGAATATTGGGGATTCGTGACGTACCAAAGAATTAACATTTTTTGATACTAAACATATTTCTGAAAACCTCGGAGAATAGCGAGTCCTACGTAAGCAAGGGAAAGATTAAACGCATTAGGTTATTTTTAGTGAACAAGAATTTATTTGAAAGTGTTATAACAACAAAGGAATAGGGTGGCAAATAAGTATTGGTAACATAACATTCAACTATATTCATACATGGTCACATAGCCCTTATTAGCTACAACCGCTTGCAGGCGACGCTTGTATGAAGAGATGAGGGTTTTACAGGAGTCCAGGGTTATTTTCTCCCATTCTGCAAGGCAAAATTGATCCCGTTCAGTCAGATTTGGTGGTTTTCTCGTTCCAGCTTCCAAAGGACTCACAATTTTCCAAGGTTTTCCGAAATATTTTTTTTTTAATCAAAAAATATGATTTATTTGGTGCGTTTCGAATACTTATTTTACCCATTGAAAGTCAAGACTATGTACCAAGTAAAATGTCTGATATGCTAATTAGTTAGCGTAGCATGAAATATTCAGTTCGAACACCCTATACAGTGATGAGGATGCAAGCTGTTATAAAATTCTACTGGAGTTTTCTCTGTATAGTTTTCAATCTGTATGAAAAACTCGCGGGGAGACGACATCTACGTATTATTTGGAAAACATCGGAAGGCAAATTTCTAAATTAAAGGTTATGAATCAGTATCGTTAAAAAGGTTGAGATGGGTCTCATTTATGCTATTTCTTGAATTTAGATTTTGATCTGTTCAAACATACTCGTATACCTATAACAACGGTGGCTCAACAAGACACGGGCGGTAAACTGTAATTTAATTTCTGAAACAAACAATCAATGAATGTCTTCTTCGGCTGAATGGACGGAAAACCACTCACTGGCGTAGCTTAAGTTTACCTCCCAATATTATGCTTGTGCATCACAATTTTTGAAGATTCTCTGCGCCCCTCGAGCCACTGCTTGAATGGGAAGCTACGTAGACTGGATACCACCAAATCCCCCGCTAAATGGGGTCTTCTTCTTTCGATGAATTTTAAGTAAGACGCGCGCGCTTTCGCCTATCCGTTAAGAACCCTGCCATTGAGACTGATTCGCCTGAAAATGGCTTCTTTTAACTGGGCTATAAATGGTCGAGCTGTTCAGTGGGGGCACGAGAGAATATACAATTATGTTCCACACTCCTTCGCAGCTGGTGTCTTTCTATTCAGACCAAAAGAAAGCTCAGTAAAGGAGTATGAAGAATGCTACTTCGTAACCTCTATTAGTTATTTTGTGGAGTACCACCCTTTAAACTAGGCTTCCGAATGTTTTTCAGAGCCAGCATCGTATTTCTCTTAGATGTGAAAGTGCTAGTACCTATCTAGACTTACGCTTTGAATTCCTATCTAAACTGCCATTTTTATGTCTTAAGATTGATTTCCCAGAGACATTAGCCGCATTTCACTCAATAAATCCAACACTAGCGACTCTATGAATCTAGAACTGATATTCTCCTCTGGCTCTTTAATGAGATAACTCCACTAATCGCCCACATCTCTTCTTCTTGCTCAGGGGTAGAAATAAGCAGCACGGAGGATTTCACAGACACGAAAATTCACGCCGAGTTATTAAAGCCACCGTCGAAATTTAGAATTCATGGAAGGGAGCAGGCGTATTTGGGTGGAGGTCGCGTTGCACGGTGCACACCATTACAAGTTTGTTTGCTGATTCGCTCCTAGCGCCTCAAGTAATGAAGAGCACACACACGCACGCAGGTCGTGATGCCGGGCGCTGCTCTGGCAGGACGCGGGGCCGTAATTGATTGCTTCCCAATACGTTGTTGCCGGTGCCAATTTCTGTTTTTGTATCTCAGATAAATGCTTCACGCGTCAATTAGGAGATTCGAAAAATGGCTGCGTGTCTTTCATATAAATGTGAGATATGTGTTTCTGCCTTAGATGTGAACGTTAGAATAAGCGGATGTTTGTCTTTTGGAATGGGTTTGTCTAGGTCTAATTGCTGAATCAATTGCTAGGCTTGAGTTTGTTCCGCGCACAGTTGAGCTACCAAGTGGCTCTTTGTTATTGAGGGTTTTATGTATAGAAAGGACGTAAGAAAGTGAAGGGCTTTTGCTCCTCTTTTTAAAATGTTTCGTCTTTTCTCTAGAATCGTATGAACAATTTTAGTTCTTGTTTGAGAATAAAGAGGGCAGTGGCGATTTTCAATAAAATACGAACATTTTCATTTTGTTAGTAGTGAATGGATATAATAAAATGGATCCATTAACTAATAGCTTGTCGTTCGTATAAAAGGGCTTTTATTTTAGGAGTTATGGAAATTAAAAGAACTAATAAAGACAGAAAGGTAACGCTTTGTCTCCAGTCATAAATCGATGTTTTGATCGTATTATTATTTTTAGCTTCACAGTTGCATGATTTTCATGAATTTAAAAAATAATTCGTTAATTATAACTCGGTTATTGAGTTGACAGCAGTCTAAACCTTTAATTTCCTTCCACATGAATAAAAATTATTGGTATATTTATTTGCTTCCGTATAAGTTTTTCTCGAGCACAAAAAAAATTGTTCATTTTATATTTAAAAATGTCGATTCGCGATATCACGTTAGAAATACATCTCTGGTATCGATCCGACCATATTCTTCCTCACTAATATTAATGTATAGCTTTTTCTTCTTATTTGTTCCGAACGATGGCTTTCCCTTTTCGGGTCCGACTTTAGGTGCCAAGTTCTGCTTAGCTCTGGGCAGCGGGGGCGTCGGAGGGGGGCCGGCGGGGGGCGGCGAGAGCTCGCTGCGAATTAGCGCTGAGTGTCGTAATTGGACGACTCTGCGCCTGGCCAAAATGTGTGGCGTGACTGGCGTCGTTTGCTAAAACGTCTGACATCCTTCCAGTGTGCTATGAGAGTAACTTGAAAGTATGTAACCTATGTTATCATTTCATTCAATTCCCTAGCAGGTCCAACTATATGCTTGCTGGTCCTTTCATATTCCAGCAGATCCTTGATCCTTCTACATTCCAGCAAATTCTTCTACATTCCAGCAAATTCTTCTACATTACAGCAGATCCTTCTACATTCCAGCAGATCCTTCTACATTCCAGCAGGTCTTTCTACATTCCAGCAGATCCTTCTACACTTCAGCAGATCCTTCTACATTCCAGCAGATCTTTCTACACTCCGGCATATCAGGCTCGGCCTACAATAACTAAGACAAGCTCGCCTCTGTGGAGACATGGAGACTTATCAGCGCAAGTCCTGACTCGCACAACTAAAATTAGATCACACAACGATAAGTGGTGGGATCTGTACAGCACAGGACTCGGCACGACTTAACAGAGTTTTTAACCCAACAAGAATCACTGCCAGAATTAAGGACATTAGAAAAAATACATTTTAGTCTTAAATTCTTATTGTTTTGTCTAAAACTTGAGGCCAATAAGTATAAAAGTGCATATAATGTGAAAGCCTGCTCTAATATTTCTTTTAATACCGGAGTTCAGTGTTGAGAGCAGTTGGCCTCAGTACCGCAAAGCGAGCGGCAGACGCTCTGTGACGCACCTAGAGTGACTAGAAGAGCTTCCGTGACGTTGCTGCGGTGAGATAACTTCAGTTAACGTTACCCACCTGGGGGCGGTTAGGTAGGGTACCCAATTTGATAGTTTATGCAAATTTGGCAGCCTTTTTTGTGTGGCTAAATGATGTGTTCTGTTCCTCGTGCTTCTCCTGCCGTTTCTGTTATGTCTGCCCCTCCTGCCACACCTCCTGCCTGTTCTGCCCCTCCTGCCACACCTGCCCACCTGCACGTGGGCCCACACCCCCTCACTTGTTGCGCGTGTGCGTGTTGCGGCGCGGCGGCGCGTGCGCCACAGCACCTCCAGACCTGCGTGCCCCAAATGGCGTTTCCTATCATCGCTCAAATGACAGTCATCATCAGCCTGCCGGCAAACCACCCCCCTTCCCTCTGTGCACACAACCCTCACTAAAGGGTCCTCCACACTCGCAGTTCACTAACGAACTTTCTAACTCGCCTTAGTTGAGGATTTCCTGCAGCGTTATGGTCTGGCATCCTTGCTGCTCCGAGCAGCTACTGGACTTTGTGGTCAATGTTTCTTTTTAGTTTGGTGTTCATTCGGTGTCTGGTTCCGTTCATAATCTCAATGCGTTTGACTAGTTAACTATATTTGAGGGTTAATCGACAGCTTACTATAATTGAGGAGAAACTATTGGTTCAACGTCGTGAGGCAAAATTTGCTTATCTTCAAACTCCCCTCAGAGGACATAGGATAGGCAACAGAGCTAATACGTCAAAGCATACGACAGGGATAGGCTAATCTGTCGTATGCTTTGGAGTCTGACTTCACCAGGGAGGCAATGTTAGGTTACCTCAGTTATAGCTAGGCCTTCGGGACTTCTATCTCTACTGCCCACTGAGCTTCTTCCCGTTTGCATTTCTTCTCCACTGATTTAGCTTCATCTTTTCTTCCTCTTCCTTCTTTTAACTTGCTGTTTCTATGCGCAGGGAATCCTGTGCCGAGGGACGCACCTGTGCATATAATTCTTGCGGTGCACGCTAAATATTTTTTTTTTCGTTCTTTTGAGGTCGCCTCTGATGTGACTAAGGAGCCTTAAAATAATCAACTAATAATATTTTTCATCTATAAGCTGAGTTATTTCGCCACCGTGGCATAGAAAGATCTCACTTTTTCAAAATAAATCCGCCATAATGCACCGCGGCAAATACCCTCCATACAACAGAGGGGTACCTACATACCTCCTCTGGGATAACTTTATGACCGCAACGTTCTATGTTCTCAAAATTATTAAATGTTCCGGTCAGGTTGGTTGCTTTTATGTGACGACTGAGATGTAGTTACAGCAGCACTCTGGGTATGGAAGCTCCTCACATTTGCATCGGTAGCGCAATTTCATGATATCGTCAAAATGAGTACCTGATGAATTGTAGTCATACACATTGTGTACCACCACGACTCACTTCTTCTCTCACCAGCGCCGTCCTTAAGTATTGAATGTTAGAGATATTTCGCTTAGAAAGTATTCCCTTCAAAATCACACATGTCTTTTGTGACCTGTGTTTCCTCCCTGCGTCTTCTTACCGTTCTACACTTCTCATCTACCGTCGTGAGGCCCCGCATACACGTGCAATCTGCCCTCAAAATTAAATCTCAATTGTTTGCTTGCGTAATGAGCAGCTCTTACTCCAGCAAAGTGCTCTTTGTAAACTCGTGGCAAGAATGTTCTTCACTGTGAACTTTGCCGTTTCTTTGTGTCTTTCCTCCCGTTTCTATTCTGTCACCTCGCAGACTGCCTCATTTTTCCTTTTCTAACCTTTGCCTACGCATCATAACTTAGTTTCCTTTCTCTCTGCTCTTCCTTAGTGTACTCAGCGAGGATTCTGATGCTCCCACTACCCTTGGTTCACCCCCGCTTCCTGCACAGTTCTCTTTTTTCTCCCCTCACCTTCCTCACCCACTTTTGAGACTCCCATTCCTCCCACTCCATACGTCTGCCGCTCATACTCACACTCGCCTGCCGCTCATACTCACACTCGCCTGCCACTCATACTCACACTCGTCTGCCACTCATACTCACGCTCGCCTGCCACTCATACTCACGCTCGCCTGCCACTCACACTCGCCTTCCACTCATACTCACACTCGCCTGCCACTCATACTCACAGTCGCCTGCCGCTCACACTCGCCTTCCACTCATACTCACACTCGCCTGCCACTCATACTCACAGTCGCCTGCCGCTCATACTCACACTCGCCTGCCACTCACACCCACCCGGCACACTCGAGGCAGCAGTCCAGCAGGCAGGCAGCAGGCGGACGCACGGAGCCTCGTGTTGACACCGTTCCCATGGCAGCGAGCGCTCTTATTTCTCTTGCAATTAGTCAGTGTCGGAGAGGTGGCCTAGTCTCAATTTGCTGCTCCCACCGCCATTTTTCTTGGAGCTGCACCGGCCACGCCAGCTGGGGCACAACGGCCCTGGCCTCCTGGGCCCTAGCATTTGAGTGAGAGACACACGCGCGTTTCTGGGTCCTGGACCTCAGTATTTGAGTGAAAGACACACGCGCGTTTCTGGGTCCTGGACCTCAGCATTTGTGTGTGTGGACACACGCGCGTTTCTGGTTCCTGGACCTCAGCATTTGTGCGTGTTGACACTCGCGTGTGTCTGGCAGATGGTACGAGGTGTAGATGGCCCATGCTGTGCACTCAGCGGCATCTACGCTGGAGGCTCAATGGAGCTGCAGCCCCCGCTCGGGCCCCGCTTCCCCTATGTTTACCTGGAGCTCGACTTTCATGCTGCGATTAATAAAAATGGCGTTTATGGGTCGATCGAGCATGGTGGTTTTTTAAAGGTATCACTATTTTGCTCTCGAAACAAATGTGGTCCTTGCGTTTAGAAGATATCATTAGCAATCTATACCTACAAGCTTCTGATGATTCTGCATCGTGGAAATTATAATTTTTATGTCGAGTTGCTGGATTCTTGATGCATCGTTTTTCATGAGCACTATACTCAGTTATCATCACTAATTTCATATATTAACTAACACTTTCACCAGGCATTCTTATAACAGCACAGCTACGTGCTGCTCACGACCATTTTGTGTGGTCCTTTCCGGTGACTCGGCGGCGTGTCACCTCAGCCATCGGAGGGGGGGAGGGGGAGTGTGACGTTCTGTCCTCGACAGGCCTATGGACCGACACCTGCCCCCGAACTGCGCCAGTTGTCCTCCTGAGCTAAGCCTTTACCGACCGAATTATTTTGGTAATAAGGCTGCATTTAGATTTATATGTAAAACTAGCTGCAGTCTTATGCGTATGTGCAGCAATGGTGCAGTTAGTTTCGTATGAAAAATGAGCTGCATGCTGATGTATACATGCAACAAGGGTGCGTTGAAATTCGTACGATAGAAACTAGCTGAAGCAGTATGTGGGAAGGTATACAACAAGGCTGCATTTATTTATGCATGATAAACTAGCGACATCCTTATGAAAGTGTAATCTGAAATAATAAAAACGATGAAGAGCTACTTGGTGATGATGACGTGTCCAATACGAGAACTCGCACATTAGCCCCTCCGAGCGGTGGAGTTCCAAATCAATTCTAGAAATTTTGGAACCGTCTTTGTTTAGTCACCAGCGTTGTTGGCGACATACGCAGTTTCTATGTCGTAGAAGTTACTCGAAGTAGCAGGAAAAACAACACACCAACTAAATATGGACGCGAAGCTTGCAAATTCGGCCCGGTTTTTGAAGGAACTAGGCATAGTCCGGCCGCTTGGCATAGGTTAATGCAGACGCGTATTAGCAGCCAGAGCCAACCTCATTGGCAACACGCATATCTACTCGGGTTCGTAAACTGCGTAAACCTCAACTAAACCCGCAGTTTCTGAACCTCGACGGAACACGAAGAAAACCTCGCGTGAACCTCTCTGTCGAGTGTGAGGTCACTCCATGCTCAGTGGAGGCGCCCCTTACGTTATCAGCGTTATCAGGCGCACGTCAGCCTTTATCAGGGCCGATGACGGTGCGTGAGACGCGGACACCGCTGCCTGCCGCCCCGCGTTCACACGTGGCAAGAGTATTGTTCCTACCTCAATACCTTCAATAAGTTCACATATATCACATTCGCACCTCGGTATTTGTTAGCCTTTCTTTCGTACGTACCGATTTTCAGCAACATTTTTTCGTTGATGTTTTGTAAGGATTACTTAGATTTACGACGATTCTGTGGGAAATGCTCGTGCTTTGTACATTTAATGCTCGTTATACTTATAAAGCTATAATGGTTCGCAAGTACGGAGGCTTAACGGTGTTGCACCAGCAGCAAAGCCAAACTGTCGTTTATGCTTTCAGTGGAAAGTAATTTTTTTTACATGGCGTTTCCGAATGACATGGACGTGTGTTGATGTACTGCTTGCATCAATGTTCTTGGAACCCGAAAAAGAACATTCAAAACGTGACTGTTCTTATTGATGATTGTTGTCGCATTATTGTTAAGCTGCGCAGTTGATTTGGATTACACTTCACTGTTTTTTGACGTACTTTTCCCTTTTCCCAAAATCGCAATCGATGTCGAATTCCAGTCGAGTACCAGTCATCTACCCGCCAGAGGTCAGGTAACATCAGGTACCTGTAAAGTACCTGGCAGTTGGTCATGTACCTGTCGAGTACCTGGTAGTTAGTCGCATACTCGCCATGTACCTGCCTCAATTCACACTGTTCTCCACTGAATTCCTATTTCGTCCCGCAATAAAAATCAACAAGTATGTTGAGCTCAAAAGACATTTGCAAGCGCTAATTGCATTAGGTTCCTTCTTTTTATCCTCCCACTTCACTCATTGATTCAATGCGTATAAAAATCCATGCGGCTTATGCCTTTACGACTCCTTACAAACTGCAGCGAACTGACAGTCGTATCTTCCTTCACTTCCTTCGTGTTACCTCCCTTACTTCCTATTATTACCCCCTTTCTTGTACGTATTGCCTCCCTTACTTACAAGCAACAACTCCCTTAATCTTCGGTCACGACTCCCACTCCCCCACCCGACCTCCCTATGTACACCTACTCCCAGCACCAGCCCCCGGCCCCCCAACACGCCGCTGCCCTCAGCCGTGACTTGCAGTTCCCATTGTCGCACCTCGAATGGCAGACCCGCCTCGAGATAACGCCCTCACTCTATTGCCTGGTGTTACCCTCACACCTGCGGGCCTGGTGTTACCCTC
>VOMN01049113.1:0-37505 GCA_014899125.1 Orchestia grillus | reverse complement strand
GTTTCTGAAGCGCTGCTTTCACTACTACTACTACTACTACTACTACTACTTCCAAGGTAGTGGCACTCCTGTGGGGCCCCAGTTGGGAATGCCTGAACTACTTCCAATAAATCCAAGTTATCCAACGTGTGTGAGTGCGTGCGAGGGAATTTCACCCGTTCGGTAGCATGGTCACAATTGTGCCACAGATTCTGATATCAAAATAGGAAATATGTAGGTACATTCATTGAAAAACTATTGGAGTTCAAAGGAATAATCACAGAAATGTCACTTCATTTTACTTCACTTGTAAAATATGCTTAATGCATATGAAAACTAGTTCTCGTTGTTAGTTTCTAAAAATAATCCTGAAAAAATGCGCTCAAATATATTGTCCTTAAATTTCCCCAAATAGATGTAGAATATTTGATGAACATTGAGCAACTTTCTAAATTTTTGTAACTTGAATAATTTTTGAGTTATAATTATTTGAAATTATGTTAACTTTATTTTGAGACACCCTGTATAACAACTTTAGTTGAAATATACTTCAGTTTTTCTTAATATTTTGTTCGTTTGCACATAGAAAGCATTCACATCAGTGATTTTCTTCATGAATACAGCCGCCCTCATAGTTGTATTGGTCGTATGTACGCTTTAATTGAGAGGCCTAATTACGAAAATAATGTATTTATATTTCAAACCATCGCAAATTTAACATCATAAATTCGTACCAATAGTAATAATATACCTAGTATTTTTGCTTCAGATGGGAATTAATGTCACCATTCTATAAGGAAATAATATTTCACTAAACGCTAGATTCATGTTTTGATGCCTCTCACTTTGCAGCCCCGCCATCCTATATGTATAGTTTCAGTAATCCGTATCAATCGTGAAGTCTCGTAGATACTTATAAGCCGCTCAATCTCTACATTGTGACTCAGCTCCGAGGGTTATAAGATGAAAAAGTCAAAACTGCGTTCGAGATATTCGATCATTTCAATCGTCCATTTTTTAGAGTCCATTTTTTTCGAAATTACAAGTATAAATCATGGTCGTAATCGAGTTGGAGAAACACGGAGTAAAATCATGCTCTTGATTTCATTTTTCAGTGTACAGAAGTAGGTACAATATTACAATGTATATGTGTAATGACAATTTATACATGCGTCTGTTATGAACATATGCACAAATGCAGGTGAAAGTATGGATATAAAGTCCACGGGGAAAAGAGCGAACATTTCATTTACTATTTTCCCAATACGTGTCTGTCTCCCCAACAATTGCGTCAAGCTTCCCTCTCTGAGAACACCATAGCAATCCGTAGCGATGCTTTTCCACGAATAGAGTTACAGTCTGAAGCTCAAACATCAGAATCTCCCGCCCTGAATCTTTGATGTGGAAGTGATCATTTCTCGCAGTATTCGCGAGCGAGCACCCGCAGAGGAAGCTCCAATTCTTCGTACGTGGCAGTTACCCGCTGCAGCTACACGCTCGCTGTGCATTTAGAGTGCCTTCCGCAAAGGCTGTTTATGCTTGTTGCCGTCTCTAATTTCATCATATTAATAAACAGCATTTTGCTAGAAATAAAAGGCGGGCTCGCTTTGTGCTGCTCCCTGTGTAGCTGCAAAAAGCGAATCCAATTTGCACATGAATAGCGAGTTGTAATCAGCGGCAGCATTAGATGCGTTGGCAAAACTCCAAGCTCTAGGGTTTCCAGTCTTCCGCTGGTGTTGTGCCAATACCGCACCATCAATATCCAATTTTGACGCGCGAACCAAAAAATACTTTCCCATTTAAAATCCTTTTCAGGGATTATTTTTTGCGAGAGTGAGTGACGAGTAACAAAGGGGGTCAGAAACTGCTCTCTGATTGGCGCAAATGTTATCTCGGTCTCCGCCCCCTTGATGACGTCACGCGCGTGCGTTGGTCGGGTCGGTGACGTGGGTGTCTCAGCTCCAATGAAGGATCGACTCTTGCTTTACGATCAATAGCAACCAATAGCATCAGTGTTTATTTAAATATTGAACCAATAAGATCGCCTTCGGTCTTAAAAGATTCCTGTCTGAGCATCAATTCTTTGTGCATTTGAAAACTTTATGAGGCAATCCTTAGAATGCAAGGATTTGTTTCTTTCTCCCAAAATCACGAGGTTTTCCAGAACTCTTAATTAACGAAAAGCAAAAAAAGCCTTTGTCAATGACTTTATGACTTTATGACAAAAGACTTTATGGACGCACAAGAAATATATGTATGTATATTTATATGTTTCAAATTTGTCCCACAACACTCACTCGAGAACCAGCGCATCTAAAGTAAACCGGTTTGAAGCGGTCAAACAATTGTCGACGATTAAAAGACCCGTATTTTGTAGTTGGGCAGAACTCAAATTCAGTTAAAGCCTCACAGCTATATGGAAAACACCCTTCCTCAATTTCTGTGTCAATTTTAAGTTATTAAAAGTTCAGGAAATTTTACGTAACGAAACTGCATTATTTGATACAAAACTTCAATAAGGTAAATTTTTTACTTTTTACAGCACATCCTGAGCTCTGCTTAGAAAATAGCTTGACATTTCCATGTGTCGATATATTTGTGGTCGCGTTAATTTTTTGGGTTCCTTACTGAATTTCCACTGGTGGTTCAACATGTCAGACCATTTCCGTTGAATGTGTTCCACGCACTTGCTGAAGCGACAGCTGCACAGTCGTGACATGTATTCCAAGTCAGTGTATGTCACAAAAGTCACTCCAAAAGCAATGCTCTGCGAGGGGCGAAACCGCTGTTACGCTAAATTACCTATAAACGAACGAACGCAAGGGGCATAAAGCATCAGTATTTCACGAGGTCTTATTCTTCAGTGGAAATGTAAGCGATGCCGCGCTATAGAAGGTTCTATAAAGACGCGTCGTTGATAATTACTGTTAATCTTTCGAGAAGTTATTCGGATGCTAGAATTGTACTCGAGTCTTAATCACGACTGTTGTAGATTTGGTATGCTGAAACGTTATAGAGCAGCTTAGCGTATGCTTTGAAAATGCTGTGAAAAATTTATGAAGCGTACTGACTTTAAGAAGCGTTCTTCAACCTGTACACATTTGAATAAAATCCTACACAAGCATCGAACAAGTTAGCTTGTGCACGAAACACCCAGGCCCAACAGTCTCAAAATATTTTCATGAATATCTCAAGACTCTTAAAAGAAGTCGACTCCATTTTCTAGTCCGTGTTTTGCGGACGATTTCTGAAGTTCTTGGGCGAGCTTTGGGAGCGGCACAAAACACCCTGTCCAAAAACCTCTTCCTGCTCTGATCCACAAGCGCAGGAAGTCTTACGAGCCGCCGCACTCAGGCCTCTAATTTGCTCTGTTCAGGAGCCCACCTCGCGCCACTTCCTGACGCTGCTCTACTGCTCCTACTGGTCTGCGTCTCATGCAACGAACTCCGCACACTCACCTGCAACGTACAGGCGTGAATGCATGGGTACTTTGGAAGGTGTACTGCACTCTCAGCTGGAAACACGCGTGGATTTTGATGTTGAAAAACGGAAAGTTGAACGCGGACGTTCAAAGGGCGAGCGACGCAGAAGAGCAGCAAAAGAAGTCCAGCGAGCCCGAGCAAAAGTTGGTGAGCTGAAAGCCGCAACTGCTGCGATTTGAGGAGAGCTCCATGATTGAGGTATTGTTGATGCCGGAGTCTTGGAGGAGCTCCCAGCTTCCGACGAGGGGAGACCGCCGCGGGGAGTACGGGGAGTGCACAGCCTCACGCAGACCGACCCAAGCCACATGGAACCAGCCCAGGCAAAATAAAGGGAAATAATCTTAAATGCGCGCTATGTCACTTAGCTTCTGATCGTACTTCCGTTTTCACGGCTATAGCAAGGAGCTTTGAGCGAATGTTTGAGACAACTTAAGGTTTAATGAGTCAACATCTGTGAACATGCATACTCGTACGACAAAAAAGCTTCATAGAAAGAATATATTCTGAAATCATGCGAATTTGCTCTTGCGTTGTGTTATTTCTGACAATTCATCAGCGATATTGGAAATTCCTCAGTGCTAAGTTTCGGAGCAGCAGTAGGAGTATTTTGAGCACAAAGATGGAAGTTTGAGTGAACTTCAATCGACAAAGCCAGAAAAACTGAATACTTTATACATTGTTCAGAAATTTCGTCGTCGTATTAATGCGAATACGAGCGTATTGTATCAACGGATGCGGCCTTCATAATTCCACGTGTACAAAGTGATTATAAAATAGCTTTTGCAGTTTCCCGTTAATGGACATGTAACACACAGTTAAAAGGTTGGGCTGCATGCTTTGGAACAAACTTTTGCATAAACGTGTTCGTCGAAGATATGAAAGGAAGGAAAGGAAAGGAAAAGAAGCGCAACAAAATGATTCGAGCATACAATCCTGGGGGATTATTATTTGAAACAGAACGATGACGAATTTATCTACATACATACTAATTTATACAACTATACCAAATTGAAAGCAGGACAATCAGGTAAGACGAAATTGATTTGATCGCTGTTACCTGAAAAATAAACAATTTAAGTTTTTTTGATGCGGTTAATTTCTTAAATATTTTGGTGGAAGTGGTTACAAACCCTCAAGCAAGCGCTCTGTGGGAGTACACGCGCGGAAAGTATTTATTGGTTGCAAAGGGCGGAGTTGATCAAATTTATGGGACAAACGCTGAAATGTGAGAGTGGTTGAAAAATTTCTTGAACACTCACGAGGTTGACCAAAATATTAGAACTTCAGGAGCTTCATGCACACGTACATGCACACGTACATACACACGGTAGAATAATTATTCCCTCAGCGACGTCTTCCGTTTGAGCGACGATATATATATGAATAAGTTGGCTTAGGATTAAGACGACACTCACTGGCCAAACCGGTAATATTATTGCCTGAAATTTCCCTTTAATCTCCCTTTGTTCGGGGCTCCAACCTTTTTGAGCTACAGTTAACGCTCTTTTATGCTGTGAATGTCTCCGCTATGTTAAAAATAATTAATTCAGGTAAGTTTCAGCTAGCGCGATGTGCAAGTTTCACTGCTCCGTTGATGCAGGATTATGGTGATCATTGAAGCCGGAGTGGTGATAACATAACGCATACAGAGATTGATGCTCGCGACGTTCTAGTGACCTTCATTGGGGTTGCTTGACGTGTGCAGAAGACTAATTGTGATTGTGAACGGGGTGAATTTCGGTAGGAATATAAAACGGGATGAAAATAACGGGGTGAATTTCGGTAGGAATATAAAACGGGATGAAAATAACGGGGAGAACTTTGGTAGGAATATAAAACGGGGTGAACTTCGTTAGGAATATAAAACGGGATGAAAATAAACAGTCCAGGCAAAAAAGTATGTACGTTACTCCACGGTGGTTCCAATCATGGCGATTTGGAGAGGTAACTTCACAATTGCCGATGCTTTTCTTCCGTCAATATAATGATTTTATTCGATGCGTGCCAGTTCCCCATCATTGTAACTAGTGCCCCAAACTTTAGTATCATTCCAAGATAGCCATAAATATCCTCTACATAGTAACGCTGTGTGCTACCTGCCCTGATCTACACAACTTGCTCTTGAGATGCTGACTGGAGCAGCACTTGCCGCGGCAAAAGCTCAACATTCTGTAAATAAATGCTCCAAGAGAGAGTGTGTTGCAAGGAGCACTACGACGTTTCTAATTCTTCACAAAAACTGCTCTTGAACCTCGGTTTGCTCAGTCAAAACTGACGTTAGAAAATAACTCAGTATAAAGGCAGTGCAGTTACTCGAGTTGGTGCTTACATAGGATACAGTCAGCAGCAGCAGCCCCATATGCTTACATAGACGTCAGTTAGGAAGTCCATTTTCATGAGCAGTGCTATAAATTTCAACAGAGATTATACAGGGTGTGCCACAACAAAACCGAACGCTCTCAATAGTGATTTCCGTATCACTAATACCATCATACATAAAAATATAAGCATTTAATTTGAAACAGATTTATTCTACATGTTAGCGGATTAAAATGAGTTTAAAAGTTAACGTATTATCTACTTCTACAGAGAGGGTTCGGTTTTTTGGGGGACACCCTGTATTGACATATTATTAGCAATAAGGATATTAACTCCGTTAGAAGCACGACACTACACACGGCAGTTGCAGAGTTTGGCCATGAACTACACAATTCAACAGCTGATCGAAGCGAGGTCGTAGCAGTGTAACATATATGTATAGTCAGGGGTCGGCAGCCTACAGCTCACGGGCCTGGCTATATTGATGACTGCATTTGGCCCGCAGATATGTCTGATGTAACATTTTTCTTAAAAGATGAGTGTACTTCCTTGTATTCAGCGTGGCTGAAGATTTATCCGTTGCTCATTTAAATATGTTCAGAACCACTTGACTTTTATTTCACTCTCAGTCCAAGAAATTCCCGGCCCCAGGTGGAGAACGAAAACTGCGCTTTACAGCAGCTTTTACAGGCTGAGCAATGACTTCAACAGCCACGCCTGTCATGAGCAGTGCACGCACGGTAGAATAAAGTTAACATCCTTTGAAATTAGCTCAGGCGAAATAGTCCCAGGCCACGCTGGTGTGCAACCATTTTAGGCATGTTGTCCTACATCTTCTTTTCCCAAGGGAAGCACTCCGTCCAGGATATCGAATTCGAAATTGGACATGCCTGACTCGGAGGCAATCCACTCCACTATGGGCACATGAGTACCAACAACTCAGGCTACAATAACAGCAACAACGAGGCTTTAATGGAAGCAAACGACGCAACAAGGAAGCTACATCAAAATCAGACCCGGAACCTCCCAACTTGGAGGCCAGCCCTCTTTCACAACGGGCACATGAGTATCAACAACTCAGACCACATTAAGAAGAGGAACAGACCTTCATCCGAGCAGCAGAAGCAATACAGGAGGCACGTACCCGGAGCGGTGCAGCGTCTGCACACAAGCCGCAGCAGGTCAGCTAAGCTGCTTACAAAGACCTGCCTGCAATCAGCCAGGATTGCTGCGATGCGTTCGATCAGATACCACCATGATTGCAGGCCGTGCCGCGCCTTCCACAGTTGTGGATTCGCTTCTGTAAGAGCTCGTACAGACTCTGACATCGTCGGAGGTTTGCTTATTTTGACTTAGCATCATCAGCAAAATCAAGTTTCCGTGAGCAAAAATACTTGCTTCTTTACTAGAACTCGACTTTCTCTGAATTTTAGCTCGTAGATTTTTCCATGGTATTTTACCTTTACGCCGGACAGTTCACTGATATATGAATTGAATCACGGCAAGGAATCAGCATTTGATAAACTCTGCGTGGCCCCAGCCAATGAGTAACGATCGAGTCTCTTATTTATTAACTTTGAAATTTTGCAGAGAAACTGCGTTGTAGGGGCTTTACAGTTTCAAGTTTTTGAGTCATGTTCCTACTTTGCATTGCGATCACCTGTACTGAACATTATGATGTATCTCACTCAGCAACACAGCAGTAACTGGTTGTCGGAAATGTCTTTAGAGCAGAAAGTGATCAATTTCATCATCCTACCCATGAACACGTGGACAGCTTTTGTAGCCGTGAAAACCTGGGTTAGCTGACTAGAATCTGGAACCAGGCAATTACCAGCTAAAACCAGGCAATTACCAGTTACGAGTTACGATTGTAGGCATTCTGCCTCCTTGATCAAGGAGGTTGAGCGTTCAGTATACGTATAATCGATGAATATACGTAAACTATGTTTATCCTTGTTAGTATGATCTTCTATAGTAACCTATATAGATAAAGGCCTGTTCAGATTACCCTCTGGAAATTTAGATGCAAATATTAGCGTAAATATATCGTAAGATTTAAAGATCATTATTACATTAGATCTTCAAAGTCAACTGTAGGTTCTGAATGAGATCAGACTCAGGTTTATGTTGTGTGCGTCAGTGTATTAGAGCAGCATTGAGATAGATCAATTAAATACTCACTGCACTTAAGTATAAGTCAAAAAGTTACCACCATGTAAATTCACAAATACTTTGCATGTATTTCCATGTGGTGTGCCAATCATAATTAGCTGTGGACACCTGCATGCTGTTCGTATGAAGTTCTTACTACTACAGAATCAACACAGCAAAAACCTCTACTAACACCTCGTCAACCCAGCCTCTGAGTTTCTTCACTAGCGGCTGTTTTCAAAAATTATGCTATCAAAACACTGTAGTTAAAATACGTTTGAATTTTCTCAAATAACTCTCAATATAAGTAAAATATACTTTCAAAACATCACGTCATGAGTCAAATATTCTCTACTGTGGGTTTTCAGAGCGAATTCTACTTCTTAAGCTACTATGTACAGCAAAATAATTTCATCTACTATGTACCTAATTGTAAACATTTTTCCTATGTTATTAAACCTCCCCGTCAAAATTTTCTTTCTAAACATGTTATTACAGGCATTTCTGAAAACAGTTCTTCGGAGTTCCGTTGTTGTTTCCTTTCATCAAGTTGCTTCCTTCTCATCGAATGCAGTGAAAATTAGAGTGAAAAATTAACTTAAGGATTGAAACTTTAGCTCTGTGTAAACAGGCCGATCTTATTTTCAGTCTGTCTGACAGAGGGTGAGAGGTGTTCAGCTCGGAGGAGCCCCCTAGCGGTAACTCTGAAAGCGAGCATGCTCTCGCCACTCAGAGAAATCTTGATTCACCTTAGTATGTCAACCGTTACTAGTCAGCTCAGTGCTACAATGGCGAGAAGCGTGCAAAAGTGGCTCTGTGATTCCCTCCTCCTTTAGTGCTTTGAGCGTATTCTCCCAAATAAAGTGTTATTTTAGCCTAAAGTTAAGATTGGATAAAAATGCTGCATATATTCTCTCAGTGAGTATTCCAGCAACACGACAAAATAACGCGTTCGTGAAGCCAATTTTAAAACGTGTTATAGCAATGTTCTACTCATTCTAGCGTTGCGAAAGACTCAAATAACTCCAACAATCGCTGTATATTGCACAATTATTTATTCAAATATTCTGATCAGTATATGAAGTGTTAATGATGATTTTAATGCTAAAGAATGCATAGAATCAAAAGAAATAGGCACCATAATACGTTAAATAACTTCCTCCTTGATGTAGAATAAAAATACTAGGATTCTCTTCAGGACCTCTTAGTGGAACAATGCGCATTAGAAATTTGCTAAAGTTGTCTGAAAACCTGCAAACCTTGACAAGGGAGAGCGCAAAGTGAGCTAATTAGTTTGCGCTACGCGAGGAAAATTTTATTAAAGTTACCTCTTAAGCGTTAATATTTGCGCACCCGGTGCGCAAGCGGAGAGTTTATTCGTGGAGTGGAAGTGTGTAAGTACCGAAGAAAGCCACGACCATTTGGACAACGGGCGCCGTTGAGACGACTCGACAGAGCATCATGGCGAGAAGACACACGCATGTCGACAGTGGTTATTGCAGTGCCCAATTAAAACACGATTCTCTGAGGAGGCCTCGCTCGCAGCCCTCGCCGCCACCCCGATCGTGAGCAAACATCTTACACCAAGATTGTTCTTCGGAACATGGCGTTGATAAAAAAGACAGACGCCGTGTAGTGTGTTCTTGCAAGTCACCGCAAGCGTATTAGCTTCTAAAACAGATCCGATTACACTCCCGGGCCGGCGAGTGGATAGAATCGTACACCATCGAGACTCGAGTGCCTCCGTATTTACCTGTCCGTCTATAAACGCTGCTTACATCTCAAGGTAACGCCCTCATCCCTTGAAATAATCATAAAAGAACACCCGAGGGCCGGCGAAATTTGAAAGCTCTCCATTAGACGCAAAAATCCCGAAAACGTGAACTCGTTCCGCTTCAATTTCTGTCCAGTGCGCTCAAAAAACAGCTATGTAGCTATTGCATTTGCAAAAGAGCTTTGTTTGAAATTCGCATGAGTTAAGTGAAGAGTTCCTACATTACTGGCGCGTTACAGACCTGGTTGCATCGAAGGAAATGGAAATGGAAAGTATAAATCGCTTTATAAAAAGGAAGTAGTTTCAATGGCGACAGAATTTCTGCTGACGATGTACTGTCGAAAATTTATTACTTTAGAATGTGCTCCAACAAAATACAGGTATCAGAACTGAGGATAACGTACTATTTTGATGCTGGACTTTAGAATGGAGGAGTGGTTTTTCAATGAAATATCAACTTTTCTCACTCGCTATAGCTACTTTTCGCATGAAAGGCTAACGTTAAAAGTCACAAATTCACTCAAGCAAATTATTTCGCATTGACTAACCGAGTCGACCAAGTTACAAGCATCAAGCGAGCCGTTCTGATACTCTGAACTCGAGGCTTATTGCACGCGTGATGGCGCAGCAAGCAGCGGGCGGTTACGTAAAACGCTCCCCACGTTGGTTTCGTGCTGGATTGAGAGCTCATTTTAGCAACAGCTTTAAAATGTCGATGCGTCGACTAATGTTACAAGTTAGCACCTCTTCGCCGGGCCCTCTCAAAATATCGGGTCAACTGGTGGATTATTTCTCCATGCCCTATCATATTTGAGGAAACTTTTTCCCCGCAGAGAATTGTTTTGAGGGAATTGATTTGAGTTACTTTTGAAAGGCTTGTATTCGTCAAGGCTGAAATGCGTTCATGGTTGCAATTGTAGTCATAGCGTAAGATTATCGATAAATATTTTAATAAACTCTGCACCTTAGGTTTGCTCATTTTAGTGTATTATTATTGTGCTCTTATTCTACTTATTTTTTCCTTCATGGACAGATATTACGGAATGTACAGCATGCGTATATGCTTGTTCAAGCTCAGCTAGAATGAAATTTCTAGGAGAAATGTGTTTTCTAGAACCAAGACAAGTTCAAACTTTTTAATTTTACCGCATTGTAAAGCAAGGCTGTATGATAACACCATGTCAAAGATCGAAAGCCAACCCTAAACCAAATTTATTCTGAAGAAATCCAGTGATCCACAAGAGGTATCCCTGCGCCATAAGTGAAATCCTCAATTGAGGTGACAGCATTTAAACGAATTCAGGTGACGGGCATAAATAAAGCCTACAGAGAACGAATGCTCCACACGAACTCACGTTGGAGGACATTGTTCCCTAGCGGTATGACGGCAGACAGGAGGGACGGTACATGAACCTCGAGCGGGAGAAAAGAGACGAGGCATTCTTAAAAATGTTCTGGAGCTCCACGGCGTGATCACGATGCTAAACAGACCGTCTGGCCTTCCCGGCCCATGTGGGAACACCTCGAGGCGCTCTACCATGACACAGTATCGCCGGCCTTCATTGGAGTCTCACGCACATACACTGAGACAACACGAGGCAGTAACGTTGAGTCTCGTCTCACGCACATGCACTGAGACTACACGAGGCAGTAACGTTGCTGGCATGTCAATCACGTATGAAGCTCAAATAGAATATTTCGCCGGTCGATTGTTAAGTATTGGAGGTGATTGAGAAATGATTCCCCTGTCAATGTTACCCAGGAAATGGTCGCTAAAATACATTTGAAATTTTTAACCTGATTCTACCCTAGAAGCCTTAATATTGTAGCTTATTCGGGCCCACATGTGGTATATATCCTGACCCCAGTTCTTCNATTCGGGCCCACGTGTGGTATATATCCTGATCCCGGTTCTTCGTCATTCCTTACTTCGTTGTAAACCTGTATCTGATGTAAATTACTTGTGGTAAATATATGTTTCCAAATGTTTCCAATTGGGATTCTGTGATAAGTTAATAAATAAGAACCTTTCATTCAGACGTATCGAGCCTAGGTTTCTTCATAACAATAAACTATTTCGAAAGTAAAATTTAATTTAAAAAACTATATAGGGATAAAACATTTGATTTTATATTCGTAGACATCACATGAAAACTCTAAATTTATCATATCTTTGCCGACTAGAGGTGGATTTTATGAAAATTTAAGAGCAGAAAAAGCAAAGGAACTGATGATTTAGCCCTGATTTTCACAAAGAAAAAGTTCAAGGAATTCGTGATCAGTTATTAGTTCTGCAAGAATATGTCATTGCAAGAGTAATGTAAAATGAAAAACATGTGATTAAAATAAATTATTGGGTTACCTATGGAAATCAATGGATCGTTAATTTCATAAAATTTTCAAAAACATTCATAAGAAAAATAAAGCCTTACTCAATAAAACTAGATTAACAATCGTAGGAGGCTAATTAAATGAAAACGGGTGACGCAAACTTTTAAAAGTAGACACGGTATCTTGTAGAACCTATAAAGCAGAAAAATCCATTTTGTTGAGATCGAGCCTAAGTTATTAAAATTCTTGTAAGATGCAGACTCTTTACACCCCAGACATGAACGTACGTAGCCTCTGGAACGAAGCAGCAGAGCCGTTGTAGCGCTGTAGTGAGGCTGCATCTGAGTGCGTCGAGCTGCAGTTTTAAGTTTCGTGACGTCATGCTGCTCTGCAGAATTCCTCTACGTTGTGTTAATGTACTAAGACGTACTGTTGTAGCTACATGTTGTATATGTTGTAGCTACGTACTGTTGTAGCTATGTGCTACATGTTGTAGCATGTAGCGTACTGTTGTAGCAAAGAAGTACTGCGTCACGTTGCTGTACAGTGACGCACTGTGTCATACAGTACTACAGACACTCGCACTGCATGCAATAATCCGTAAGCTGTATACTGAAGGTTCTCGCACACTTGTAGAAACTTAAAATGTGCAGTGTATCGTACAAACAACTAAACAATATTTTATGAAATGAAAAATGAGTTATTTATTATTTAAGGAAAGTAATAGAAAAATTTCGTTTGTGAAAATATTTTGACGAAAAAAGACCCAGCGTAAGAGAGAATTTAGCTCCTTAATTCAAGCGTTTCGTGAGAGGGTGAACTTTATACCTCGTTTATCTTAAATCAGTTAAAAAATTTATAAATAAACTAAGTTAATACACTTGATTAAACTGAAAATAAGAAAATTAATTCAAATCGAATTTAAATTTAAATATTTACTTCACTCTTTCCATCACTTGACAAATCGGCAACCGTTCTCAAACGCTCGTACAGATTTAACGCCATACTACGAGTAATAATAATTCTTTGCTAGTAATAAGAGTAATAATAATAATCAAAATGATACGAAAACAACAATCGGTAGTTGTGACAATAATGTACTCAATAAAATCCCGTTCACAAATCGATGAACATAACGTGATATAAGAACACCGCGATACAGAAAACTTGGAAGAACGGGAAAGTGCGAGACCGCTGCTGGAACTCGGACGTTCGAGAAGCGCTCACTTGTAGAAAACGTTCATTTTCGATGGTCCGAACTGGCCTCCTTGATGTTGAGATGTAGTGCTTTGTGGAGCTTGCTGCAGATGTTCAAATTCACATTAGTTGTCAAAATCTTATCCTAAGGCTATTGTCAAAAATTTGATTGCCGTACTAATGCGATTGTATGACACATGGGGATGAATTTATCGTAAGGTTCATTTAAAGAATTTTTCGAATGACAACCGCATGAGCTGGAAATCTATACACAGGACTATCTGAACATGGGATCTGATGATTGTGTCTTTGTATGCCTCGATTTTCTTTACTGCGCTACTGCATCAAATCTATATCACAATAAAATATTCTTATTCTTAGGAAACCAGTTGGTTCTTGGTCAACTGAAACAGAAATAAAATTCAGAGAAAATTGCTGACGATAAATTAGAGAGATAAACTAGTTTTATTTTGTTTTGGTGCATCAGTTATGAGTTATTTGAACGCAAATACACTGCGACGCTTCTTAGTGTCAAAACATGAGTTGTTATTCAATTCATCTACCATCATCGTCCTTATTCGCCATTATTACCACAAAACAGGACACCGCAAATTGCTGGGTTAGATATGTTCCCTGGTGAGGCAGTTTTTCTTCTTATTTTTAAAGTGAAAGCACGAAGTTCGACTCTCACCTTCACAAAATGAGGAATAATGTCCGCAGAGAATTCGATAGCTAGGTTTTGAAGAACCCATTCCCAAAAAATCTTGAACAAAGCTGACGAGAAATTGGCGTCACCAGCTCTGCTGGAGAGGAAGCCACTAAACACGGCGTGGTCGTGCTACTTTTTGCGGGTGCCGACAAGTTTGCAGCGGCGTCAAGTTTGGATAGCAATTAAGTTTGGAAGAGTTTGAGACACCAGGGTTCCCGCTCCCCAAGGGGGTCCAGGGATACTCGTCCCCTAACGATTCTTCTGTGATCCTCTAACTTCGTGCCTCGCTGAAAAAATCCTTCGTATGTGCTTTGAAGAGAAGTGTTTTCAAAACTCCTATGCTTCGCAAACCCTCGCGGAAACTGGGAGAAAACCATTTGTGTTGGTGCAGCTCGTGTCCTTCACCTCATCACCACAGGACTTTTTCTGAGTTTGGTTCGGTGGTCTTTCAGCGCACTAGGTTAGGTTAGGTTGGGTTAGGTTAGGTTACGCTCGTTCCTGACCGAGCCAAGAGGAGCACCACAGCCTCAAGTTATGGCCGAGTAATTCAGTTCGTTTGGTCTTCCTTGCTTAACAGTCGTGCACTCTCATGTTCTTATATGAACAAAATAAGATCCTGTTATTTTAAAGTGCCAGTGTCATAGTGGCTCAGTGCGATGTTTGATTAGAAATTATTTGATGATAATTGTGCATAGATGTTACGCGAGTGGATAACATTACATTGGGTAACAAAATTTCCCTTCTGTATTTTCCCCGCGTTAAAACCATAACTCCTTGTTATTCTGTGACTGAAAAAAATGAAAAAATATTTTTAATGGTTGCTAGAACTTTGCTTTTGTGGTTAGGTCAACGGATGTTCGAATTTGGCTCCCCTGTGTGTACATGTACATACATAACACCAGAAAAATATATGGAACAAGTACAGAGCGTTTTGCTTGATAATGAAGATGTGTTTCATTCAATGAAACATTTAAATAATTTTGGTATCTTCAAGTTTTGTACAATATTACATTACTACTTTTGTATCATATAAAGAATAATTCACACATATTTTCCAAAGTTTGTAAAATTGTAGTACTGCAGCTGCTCAGTTGGATTATTCCGAATTACTAGAAATACTGAAAATGAGCGAGAAATCAGATCTTAGTGAAGAAGATTGTGCTAAAATAACTCCTATGTCTGGAACTGGTTAAATCAACATTGGAAATATCTAAAAAGCTACGTCGTGAGCACCGAGCAGCGTACTATCAAATCACTTGTGTTTGCTGGTCAAACTTGCACTCAGACACCTGAAAAAGCGCATTTACGAAAAGTATCTCAAAAGGATTTTCGTGAATATTGAGTTAGAAACTTCCTAAGCTTTTCATTTGAAGACACGTATCAGTAACAAGTATCAGTGGTGGTGGGTCACTACAGCTCCCTGGCAGAGCCCGCTGTGCGCCGAGGGTCTCTATTTTGCAATAACGAGAATTAGGATATAATATTTTATTGCCACGGACTAAAATTAGGCTACATTGGGCTATTATGAGCTAAGTTATAGTGTACGTCATCGTACACGCATCGCCACTTTTCAAGTGAAATTTCAGGTCTCGTCTCGAGCGAAGTATCCTGTATACGGGTTGTATGTTTTGCTATAAAAAGCCAGTCTTCGCGGCACAGTTTCGGTTTCCCTAATAGAGTTCAGACTACTCGCATCATCAAGAAGAAAATTGCTTCCAAGACTGGACTATCTCTTCCCTGAACCTTTAACTTCTGTCCAACTCTTGAGAGGACCCCTTCTCATGGGCTGGTTTATCTAAATTTCCGTGAAATTTTCACGAGTCCTGCTCGTTTAAATGAATACGACAAGACGTTATTTTGGTTTAACATAGTTCGTTTCTGAACACTTGACTTCAAAGGACATGATGAGCAGTAGCTTCGCTTAAAAATTCATTTATTTTAAGAATAAACAATGGTAAATACTGACATTTTTGTAGGGCGCGTACTAGTTTGATAATAATGCACGAGTATGTGTTATGGTTATGGATCAAATTACACTATGTAACAAAATCCTGTACTTCAATGTCAACTCTTCATCGCCAACATAGCTCTACGTACTCTTTGCAAGAGGAAAAAACCCTGAAATTTCGCAGTGCAGAGCATAAAGAAAGGAACACCAACACGAGGAAGTTACCTCGCTGCGAAGGAGACTCATTTCTGAGTTGCTGCGCTGTTATGAGCTGTTGACGTTCGCATCACTGGACTAAAAGGGGAGAAGATTTCCGATAATGTTGGACTTACAGGTTACACCTCATAACGTTGTGAAAAACTTTAAGCACTCGCCAGCCCTAAAGAGAGATCTACATATCTGTGATTCTTTAAGTCAGATTCCGAGGGCGACCAAGTTGGACATATTGAGAGACTCCACTTGTTCTGAAGTCTGTCTCTTGGTCCATTGATGAGAGGATCAACTGTACGAGTATGCTCAGCAATTTTCAATGTTGATAAGAACGCGTGTCAGACTATAATTATTACAATACAACCGCCCTTAGCATCTGGTTCTCTTATCCCATTAGGTACCAGAATAGTATCTGATAAAAAATGCAAAATTTCTCATATGATGCAGCAATTTTAACTAGATTTATATTCATGTCATGTTGAGGTATATTAGAGAAGTGAAAAGCAAACAAAAGGTGAGTATGTTTATTGTGTATGAAAATACAACGATTCTTATAAGTGTCCTATTTGTGAGGCGTTGTCGAGCCAATGGGTTAATAATTATTAACCCATTAATGAATTATTATTAATGGACGGAATTATTATTATTAATGGAATGCAATTATTATTAATGAATCGATGTCAGATCACGTGACGAGCACGCAGCAAAAGAACCAACTACTGCTGGCAACAGTGAACGGAACTTACCTCGTGCTGATGATGAGAGCAAGTCGCATCCGTACTTTTGAGCCTGAATCTCTGACTAAGTTTTCGTCACCACATCGATAAATTTATGAACTCATTTATAAATATACTTGGGAGGTCAAAGTCATTGATCATTATAGATGCTTTGGCGAAAAATTTCGACTAAGGTTCAACGAGCTGTACCCAAACTCTGATGTTTCGTACACTTGACGTGTACTTCAGGTTGAGAATAAACATATGCTGTACGTATGCAAGGCATGCGCGAAAGCAGCTAGTTTTACTGGGGAAACTGACATTCTAATAATGATTGTTTGGTATAGCAGTCACGCACAAAATATTTCCTAGTTAATACACCCAACAGCTGTACGTTATGATAGAAGAAATATTAAAATTTACTGTTATAAATTACGTAACATTTCTATCGTAAATCTGTGACGAGATAGTACGGAATGACGGTATTTTCTATCAGCTGTTGGATCATCGACTACCATTCTTGTAAGCCTTTCAGCCATACAAATCTGTAGACTTACATACATGACCGGTCACCTTGAGGTTAGATTCGAGTAGATATCTTTTTGACAGTAGAATATGGACCGAAAAACTCCTGGTATTATTAAAATGATCGTTTCATTACAAATTCCGACAGAGCCGCCAGTACGTATAATAAACATGCACTATTCAACAATTCTTACATTGCACAATAGCACAGAGATCCATGTACAGATCTGACTGGTACGTTAGTAATTTCCTCTGAGCAGAATCCTTGAAAATTTCTCTCACAAACCCGGAGTGAATTTTGTTTGAAATGACAAAGAGTATGCTTTGAGCCGACATTTCCTTCTCTTCATATTATTTTCAAAACATGACGGATAACGATGGAACAAAACATGCAGAAGATTTTGATGGCTCACATCAGTAACTCTCTCACCGTTTTTTATAAAACTACGAGTTCGTTGAAACTCGCTGCAAAATTTTGATTCCTGAGATAGTCTTACATCTTCCGTCACCGATCGTTCAGCCTCCTGTCACAGCCCTCATGCTCGATGACGATGACATTCTAGAGGCCAGGGCAGGATGAATTTGGGATACCTTGTTGTTATTGCTTCCAGCCTAATCTGAAACCAATATATCCCTCAGCTGTAGGGGCGTCCAGTCTCCCATACCAGGGCGTCAGCACGCCATATAAGCTTACCGTACAATGCTATTCCTTACTCCATTAGGTCTGATCTTAATAGTCAACTCGCGTCGCATTTGGCTGCCGCATGCGATGTCTTCAAATGAAAAAGAGTATTGACTTAAGTAGCTCATTGTTATTCTCATAACGTTGACTATGCGATAGCAGAGCTCTCGAATCAAAGCGCTCACTAGACACGTCAGGTAACATTGAATCTATTTTAAGCGAAAAGGCGCTAGAAGTGACGTCGTTTGGTAAATATGCACTCAAAGCGATAAATCATTCTTACTAATTGTCATAGGCTAGAAGACTGCAACTTGAGAAATGTTCAGTTAGCGAAACATTGTGACATAAAATTGGAAAACAGCGAATCTTTGGTGTGCTGCATATATTTTATTCTTTGTAAGTTTATAATAAAACCGGTGAGGGGATTTAGACTAGTTTGTGCGAATCATCAATTCCCTAGATGCGTGAAAAAAATTTGATCAGAATTTCCATAATCCGGAAAATATGTTTAGGATTCTCCCTTTAGAAACCGGTTTTCTCGATAAACATTACATGTTTACTGATGACATCTAATGCTCTAGAATAATCTGTAAGAATTAAACCAATCAACTTGTGATAATCGTTTCGTCATCTTTCTGAACAAAAGTTGCAAATCCTACACAGCCAATACATTCCTATTTACATGATGAGCACATTGCTCCTCATTGGGCAACCACCCATTTTGACTGACTAATGACCCCTTAGAAGAGAGCGGCCTGGCAGACGTGGCAAGTGCACAATAGCTCCCATAAATGCAGCAGAAGGAAGACCTTGGAGCGTAACGAAGCTCGCCCTCAAGATCTGAGACGAGCGCAGCAGCCGAGGGTCCCAAATAAAGACTTGGAGGATAAGCGGCGTGTGGTGGCGAGCCTCTGTTCCGGCTATTATGCGCGACTCGATCATGTGTGAAGTGTTTGCTCTGGCCGCCCGTAACCGAATCTCGCTCTTGTGATACAGCGACCTGCCTCTTCAAAACCTCAGAACAAGATAAGAGCGACTTATAAAGGAGCCTTCGAGAGCATCAGCAGGCACACCTGAACCTCTGTGGGGCCTTTCTCGCTCCTGTATACATTCCTCTCCTGCTGAATACATTAGGAAGACGTACTCTTCTTCTTCAGTGGCACACGATGACTTCACTCCTCCGAGATATGAATTGCTGAGACCAACGGAGTATTCTGTTGTCGCTTCTTGAACGAGGTCGACCGACGTTCTTTGTTCTCGGACCCATAGATGCGAACCACCAAAAATGATCCATCTTGATTCCATCGATTACTGCTGGAGTACTTGCTCTTAATCCTCAGCATGTTTTGCAACGGGAGAAAAAATCTAAAAACGTATGTAAGCAAATCAAATTCTTCTTCGAATGTGAGTTGGGAGAAACGAAATACCACAGTAGTCGACTTGTTAAACTTCAGTACTGTATTTACTCATGCGCGTCTTTCAGTGCCGCAACTTCAGCATTAAGAGCGAATTCTGCGTATTTACACGTACAATAGAGACATGAGACACCCATCACGAAGATGTCGTGCCCTGAGCGTTAGCATTGGCTTATTATATAGACGAGAGGCTCTCACATCGGCGGAGCTCAGCTCCGAGGAGTCCTTGGAGAAACCTTAGCACTGAAGCTTCAGGTGTTTGCTCAGGCTGAGAACTCCAGTTGTAAAATATATGCAAAAGAGCGATCTCAAGGGTCTGCTTGAGAAGGGGCTTTAGAGCGAGCAAATAGAGACACCACAGACGCGATAGCCAAAAGATTCCCAACAGTTGAGAGGCCTCGACTGCTAGAGACGGATGGATTCACTGTAAAAAGAAGAGTCGTGAAAGGATCATCCAAATATGTGAAGATCCGCTTACAAGCGTTCAGCCTTCAAGATGGAGTTCTTGTTGTTGGTAATGAAATTGCATCTTCAAGAGGAAATTAAACACGTTGGTTACGAGAAAACAAATGTGTTAAATGTTTCAAGATCCTCCTTCTCCTCCTTTTAGCGCAGATATTAACTACCTTCAACAGCACGCACTGGATAGAGAAATAAATGATGGTTCTTGAAATTATCCTACACCTAAAATTGGCATTAAGTATTCCTGTGTGACGGAAAGGCGGTATGAAAAGGGTACAAAAGAATTTGATAATCTGAAAACTCGATAGCCGGATTTGAATTTTTTGCATAAGTCATATTATTCAATGCAAATAACGTGGCACCTAGAGTTTGTATAAACTTATAATCAGAATCTAACTGTCAAAAATAACTACAAATGATTATTTCTTCACTTGGTTAATATAGAGAAGAACACGGATAGAAAGGATAGCCTCATTCGAATACTAATAATAAGCTATGAAGTTTAAAATCTAAATAGATTTATTGTTAGGCAGAATGCAATATGAGCTCCTCGACAGCTCCAATTCCCGCACGACGCTACCGCTCGAAACTGAACACAAATACTGTACACAATCTCATCATATTTAATCTAACGTTTGCGGCAATTGCTTCGTTTTTCATCTAATGTCACTTAAACAAAAATCTACCAAATAAATCGCAAGGTTGAAGTAGAGAAGCGAGCGCACTAATTATGCATCTGGAAAATGTCGAAAAGGCAGGAACGCATTTGTTTTTAAAGCATAAGTCTCATTCTGGCACCTCGGATCACAGAGCAGTCAGTTATCACCATAACTTTAATGCCGACAGCTAATCACTCTGAATGTCAATTCTCAGTACAGCTGAGAGAATGCCTTCCTAGAGCCAGGCGGCTTGCTCCCCTCACACACGCACATACACACACATCTCTGGCAGCACAACAACAATTTGCATGAGTTAGCAGCAGTTTGACGCCGCTTTAACAACAATTTCCATAATCGTGTGCAGTCGGCAGAAACGCATCCCCGGGGAGGCGGGAAACAGAGCACCGCGCTGCTTTGGCGCGAAAACCATCACGGTTCTGGCAACATTTGCATACAGCAGAGCTACACGGCGCTAACAGATTACTGTGTTGCTGCTCACAAAGCTTTCGAGCCACTGCCGTTGCGAGCTCGCGCCAGGAATTGAGGAGCCTCTGAATTCCAATTGTCATGGTCTACTAAAAGAATTGGACGCTAATGATGGCTTTAGAAATATCGATCCAATGATATGTAGTCAGCAAGAGAACTAACTTGCAATGGGAAGAGATTTGTAATGAGAAAAATTCAGTTTGAGCGTATTGTAAATTTTCTTACTACGGGAGATAATCGTGAAAAATATTAGGGGTATTTTTAATGAAGAAAAGCTATGTAAGTCTGAAAGATATTGAGGGGACAAGAAGAGCCTATCTTACCTCCACCAAAATCGCTCACGGGGACCGCCACCCTCCCTCAGCTGCCAAATGGTGTGGGAGCTGGTTAGGCGATCCTGTTAAGGCATTTTCCATATATTACCGCTCACTACCACTCCTCCAATTAGGCTCCACAGTCTAGTCTAAATTGAGCGAAAGATTTGCGCTCGCGCATTCTATTCGGGCAACTTTGATCACCAGTGGCCACAACTTCGGTCCAAAAATGCGAAATGATCACCTCCTTTCAATGGATTATAATATGAGCTACGAAAGCTTGTAACTTGGTGCTCATTTTTTCCTACCTAAGCTCTTTTCTTTTGACATTTTTTTTTACTTGTATAACAATCAGAAGTTGAACAGGCAAGAGTATATAGTGAATTATGGATAGATGAATTGATTCAACTGAAAAACGTACGTGATCGTAATTACAATTCAGTCGACATGAATAAATAACAGGTAAATTTGCCAGCCCAACGAAGTACTAACTACTCCGAAAAATTCTGTCTGGCGTTATGTACGTAATCTCCATTTACTGCAAGAGAAGACAATCTCAGCGGCGTAGAGAGAAAGTTCTGCATCACGATAATTTGAAGTCTTTTTTAGCAGCTCCTTTGTCCAGCCTGTGAATGCCGTTCGTCGGCAATAGAATTCGGCGCGGCTGTGATCATCCGCACTGATTTTCCGGCCGCGTGTCTGCGCCGCTCCTGAGAGCCGCGGTCGCTAGGTCCTGCCGCTGCGCCATCGGTCCCACACAGCTCTGGAACATGGAGGGACTGGAAACTGGAACTGTTGCAGATAACTGAAGTCTAGGGCAAACTGCCGCTGCACCATCGGTCCTACACATCTCTGGAACATGGAATGATGCATGTTCGTGGATTGGAACCGATGCCCAAAACTGAACCCTGAGGCAATTTAACAGGTTAGCCTTTCAATGATTTAGTGAAGTTAAATTACAAAATCAAAGCTATTGATTATTAATGATAACGAGGGAAACAAAGTAGTTGCCTTTAAAATTCAAATAAGCTAATAAAAAGCTATCTAGGTCTCTGTTTGAATAAGAAACATTTGATGAACTCATTTTGGTATTTGATCTTTTTACAGCTTTACCAAACTTAAACTCTTCATTGCATGCGTTTGAGTTTTAAAAATTGTATTGCATATATCATATGAAATTAATTTAGACCTTTTTTTAGAAACCAAGAAAAACTCTTGCGCGAGTCACTATACTATTTGCAACACAATAATCTTTTTCATCAGATCTTAGTTTACTGTACATGAGGTAATTTTTAGGATTCGTAAACTTTAATCTATAGAGGGTATCTTTTCGATTCCTAGGTAAGAAAGACGAAGCCATTGTCATTTAAATTTGCCAGAACGTTAAAATTTGATGGTCGACACATTTATTCCCTTTGAATTTATGAGAGTAATTATACGAGCCCTAGATTCCTGATGGGTCTAATAGCAGTTGGGCTACATATGTGTCTCCTACATCAAATTCGAACTTTACAAACCCCTCCATACTGAACTCACTTCTCTTTTGGAAATTGCATGGTAGAGTGCATTCTTATACACACGAATTACCGTGTGCGTAAGAAATCCCGCAATTATTTTTTTCATCGAGAGTCATGCATGTGTTTCTTCATGTTTTCTAAATGCGTTACGCCACACCGAAAAGTTTTCAGCTAATGATATTTCAAGTTTGATGTTACGTGATGCATTTAATGATCCATCACGAACTTCTCCCACAGGGTTACTGTCTGGGTTAAACAGTCGTACGCTTCCCAAGCGTACTCACGAATTACGTTTAGGTAACTCAAGGAAACATGAATTAAACATGCAATACGTATTACGAGTATTTCAATTGACTGTTTGCCAAATTATATAGTTGTGTTGACTGTGTGCATTCAATAGAATTTTACTCCTCTAAAACTAAAACTACTCCCTCGCATCAATTCAAATATTATTTTGTATTTTCCTATTTGAAATGCACTGTAAAATGTAATGTTGTTGCTTTTGTTGTTTTAGCTGGAAGCTAACCCACTGTTATTTTGAGCGTATCTGTTTTGTGTGAGGTAATTTAAAGTTGCTTTGACCGGTGTGTTAGAGTGAATATTTCACTTCGTCCCTGTCGTGCTTTGGATAGTTCCACTGTTGCTGTTATTTCAAGTTATTGTAGGACAAAGTCCTTGTTCTACCGCATCGAAAATTTAAAAATAGTTTACGCAGTTGTGCTGTTCACTACAGAGCTATGCTAGGGTTCCTAAAATTCGTTCATCGGTAGATATAGACTCGTCCGTGAAATGTATTCGACGTAATTTTTACCGAGAAGGAGAGATTTTTTCAGCTTTCGAGTATTAGATTATGTATTAGTTTTCTGATGTATTAGCGTGAAATAAATGTATATCAATTTCAAATGATACCAGTCTAGGCTTAGAAATGGTTAGTTTGAAGTAAATATTCAGGACACATTGAAGGGCTACCAGCACGGTGGTACATGATGAAACTTGCTTTAAAAAAGTTGTAGAATCTTTGCTTCACGTTGCTGATGGTAGTGTTGATATAACACAACGCCAGATGTCTGCTTCAAAGCTGGGGAAGGCTTTATTAGCCAGTTTTAACATTCCAGACGTTTTTCATTAGAAATCGACAAATTTTACTGACTATCATCGAGAGTCAGTAATTTTCTCTGAAACTCTGAATTACACTCGATGTGACAAGTTTCTCTGAAACTTGTTATGGGAAGCGAATGTAGGCAAAGAGTTTCTTCCGTCCTAAATTATAATTATCACTTACAAAAAGTGATAAAAGCATTATACATCAAAATTCCCCCAGTCTCTACGGTAGAAATTTTTATTCACATCGTAGGACAAGATGACACGCTTTAATTCTCATCGAGAGATGCGAAGTAATCTGTCATGAAATCGCTCGCACCTGAACGAGGGTGGAAGGTAGACAAAACATTGTGCTAATGGAAAACCTATTTTGCGGTGGTCGGTTACCTACGGCTGACAGGTGGTCAGAGTTTTGATGACTTCATACGACTCGCAGATAAATCTCAGTAATTTTTTTAAATGCACTCATTTATCCGTGTTAGAAAACAAAAATTCTACTCTCCCTGGACGTAAGGATTTGAAAAACCTATTTTGCTGATCTATTTCGAAAGTTTCGAGCCCTGGTTTGGGTTTGAGAGAAAAGGTAGTTCAGAGAACATATGTTCATCAGAATTTTGAAACAGAATAGAACAAAATTTTTAGACAATCAGACAACCAACTAAGCCAAAAAATGTATGGAACAAAAGGATTTGGCCAAAATTGATACCATGATGTCGTTATTTTATAGCAAAATTCGAGAATCTAAATTAAAAAACTTTTTATAGAGCTTCCAGACACATTCAGAAGCACATGACATGTAAAACAAATACGATCGGCACAATCATTACCTCGATCTGCAGATTTTGTTGAAGAAGGATGTTCAGTGGTTACGATGCCGAAAGTCAAAGAAATACCGGGATCTATTCGCAAGCAGATAGTCGAACTTTGTAACGAAGGATTAAGCTAGAGGCAAATTACTGAAAGTATATGGTTTCGTAATACAGTTGGGGCGAAGTATCGAGAGACTGGGACAATCTTCAATCTGCCAAGAGTCAGAGCTCCTAGCAAGATCACAGGCAGCTCCCGACGCTGCGTGCTGCGTAAAATGACGGATGAGCCCGTGACAACCGATACGTACTTGCAAGAAAAACTGGAATTACGAGTTCTCGTCAGTCGAAAAACGGTTACTAAAGATTCAATCGAAGTGGCTTACATGCCTTCATTTCCCGCAGAACTCCTATTCTTAGCTCAAAGCCTTGTCGAAAGGATTGTGTTTTGTAAACGGGTTGCATGATCTGATGGAAGCAGAATTGAACTTTTCGACCGAAGCGAACCTCGTGACGCTCGGAGGTAAACAGGGACTCTCCCTGATCCCGAGAACACCATCTCTGCCGTCGAGCACGGAGGAGGCAGCACCAGGGCGTTGGGCTGTTTTACTGTCCGTGGTGTAGGGGAACTCCATATCATTGATGGGACAATGGATAGTTTCATGCACTGGCACATGCTGGGGCAGAAGCTGGTTCCGAGCGAAAAAATTCTACGTTTGATGCAAGTGAATCTTTCAGCTTGACAGTGATTATCCCTAACATACAGGGCGAAATTAACAAAAGAATGATTTGCAAGTAAGAAAATAAGCGTCATCTCTTGGCCTAGCCAATTTCTTGACCTCAATCCCATTGAAAATTTGAGGCGAATGTTCAACACGATGTTCAAATTTGCAGAGCTGAGAAGGAGTCCAAAGCACCTTGCCGATTTGACTATCATGTACATGCGAGGATGATACAAGGTACCCCGAACTGTCGAAAGTTAGTTGCCGGGGCAACAATCGTCTCCATGACGTCTTTGTAAATAAAGGCTGCTCCACTAAATAATAAGGACTTGTTTTGATATGATAAATAATAAGGTGATGATAAATAATAAGGACTTGACAATCGTCTCCAGGCCGTTATTGCAAATAAAGGCTACCCCACTATATAATAAGGACTTGTTTTTTGTTTGGCCAAATATTTTTGTCCCATTCGTTTTTTGTTAAGTTGATTTTCTGGCTGTCAACAGATTTTGTTCTGTTAGAAATATTCTGGTAAATATATATTCTCCGAACTACCTGGACTCTTTACCCACAACCCAGATCGTAAAATTTTCAAACACGTCAAAAATAGGGTCGTGCAAACACTCATGTCCAGACGCTGTGTTATACTTCCATGGAACTACATTCAAACATTCAAAAATACCTAATTTTCATCGATCTCTATACCAAAAGGTCTTTCGATTCCCCGTTTATTGCATAAAAATTATACTGCACATTCAGCTCATGTCCTGACGTGGCAAAAAAAACAATTCAACGCACTCGTACTTGATTCAACGTACTCGTACTGGATTCAACATACTCGTACTGAATTCAACGTACTCGTACTGTATTCAACGTACTCGTACTGGATTCAACATACTCGTACTGGATTCAACATACTCGTACTGAATTCAACGAGTTTCAGTCAGGACTTGACGTGAGTGAGTCACGACGCTCTCAGCTGTGCACGACATCTACTGAAGTAAGCAGCGCACTATCCCAGTCTAACTTTGTTATCGGAGTATCGAAAATTATCCTCAGTAATCTATTATTTTGGTCGCCCATGAGCGAATATCGCCGCCGGATAGTTGTTCTCCAACGGGGAGGCGAAACTTTGTTGCTGTGCGTGTACCTCCAGAGAAGCTGAGCCTCCATACATCGTGTCATGTTGAATTTAATCGCTTAGTGAAAGTAAATGTAAATAGATTTAAATAGAATAAAGACTTGTCTCCTAATACCACCCAACTCCAGTTTTCCACCATCCTACGACTGTCAGTACACCACTTCCCTTCACAACCCTACCTCGCCAGCACCCCAACACCTCTCCACAACCCTACCTCGCCAGCACCCCGACACCCCTAAAGGGGACCCCTGTTCCTCCACAACCCTACCTCGCCAGCACCCCAACACCCCTAAAGGGGACCCCTCTTCCATTTTTCCCCGTTCTGAGGTAATTAAAAGCGGAGTCTCCCACGAGACGAGCGCTTACGGGGGAGTCGGGGAGGGATGATAGGGAAAGTTAGGGGATGAGGGGAAATCGTTAAAAGGGGAACCCGCTGTGAAGAAGAGAGATGAAAAATGAACTAGGGAGATCAAAACTTGGAGAAAGCTATTGAAATTCAATTGTTCTAACCTTGAGAGACTGGTGAAGTAAAGTAAAAGTAGCTCTGTTATTTATTAAGCTAAAGAAGGTGGGGTAAAAGGAGTGGTTGTTGAAAGTAAGAACGGAGAGAAGAGCTTAATCAACAGAGAGTGAGGTTTGGTAAATAGTAATACGGACCCACGATCGAAAAATTACCGTTTTAACACAACAACTTTGAACTTTTGTTACATAATGCTAGGAATAAATTGAGAGACAACACAAAATTTAAATCACATAAACTTTGGAGTCTGCTTTATGTTCAATATTTTAATCTTTTACTCACAAATTATCTCGTGCACCAATGCAGACAAAAACTAGGAAAACACCTCCTCATCTGTTTACTCTTCTGAGTACCTGCACGGTAAGAAAATATGATGTTTGTTGATACACTTATGTGTCCTGTACGCTTCTCATTAAACCATGGCATAAGTGTGTTCATACATATTTGTTTCAGAATAGGCTTTTCTGAGTCGTCAGACTGTATGATACAGTGAGAGTGACAATCATTGCACAACTAACGAAAGTCTACGGTATTTCATTCGAAAGTTTAACTTCCTCTTGTAATTAACATAACCTGGAAATCCTACTAATTGACTAATAATTGATAAAAAAATAAGACAAAACGATGATAAATTTGACACTTCGTTACGATATGGTGCAATACGCATGCATGTTCTTCACGCCAATATGGTGTAATACGCGTGAAGATAACATTAATGTTCCTCTAAAATAATTCACCAATCTGCAAAGCTGAGATGAAATTTTTTACGGATAGTACGACCGAATCCCCAACTCTGCATGAAATCATGTTGTCACACACGGCCTACGTTTTTAACAGGTAACTTCGACTGTAGCACTGAGTTGATGAGTAAATATTGACGCACCCAGGTGCTCTAAGATTTTTTTTACTGTAGGAACACTTTGTGTGGCCACTATTAACCGGTGATATAATTATCATGCGTAAAACTTTATGGGGAGGAGTATTTCAGATTAAAGAAAAATATAAAAAAGGCGTCACAGGTCACAATTTTTGATCAAAAGTATTTATATTGTCCTTACTGCTATCTTCCTAGCCTCGTCCATCACAAGTCTCGGATTGTGCGAAAAAACAGCAGAATTGAAAGTCAGAGTTAGTGTTTCCGACTCCATTGATGTACAAAAGTGCGATCCAAATCTAGAAGCTACTTCAAATTCTCGAATCCAAACGACGTGCACGGAGTAACTGTGCTAATTGAGGACAAAATATTTTTCAATTTTAGTTATCAGTACTGAATACATTCTTTTAGCTAAAAACAACATGAAAATATGCATTTGGAGCACTAAAGTCCCGAAAAAACATCGCTCATTTTGCCACGACGGATATTTTTCTCAGTTGGAAAGCCTTCAGAAGCTATTCTTTAAATTCCGTGTTAAAAATCAATTTCGTTCTCCAGTGGCTAAAAGTCAACGAATGGCTAACATCCAGCGTGGGGGGACCCGCATGAACTCAAAGGTACTTCTGGTTCATATGTACTTTATGTGTAACTAATTTCGCAATAAGCTATTTTTCTTTTTTTTTTTGGCCTTCGTGGAAATTCTGGTACGTAAATGTACCCAGGCATCCGAACTGCACAACAACACGCCAAGTTTGTATATTCTGTTACAACTGTAGCCATTCATTGATGCACTGGAGGAATTAGAGGGAGGAAAATTCACGGGTCCTGTGTCTCGGATTAATTGTTCCTGATCGGAATCAGGAATCAGAAATAAACTCCTAATCAGCGAGACTATGTCAGAGAAGGCAGTTGGTATCAGTGATACAGAAAATGCTTTTGCTTCACGTGAGTCATTTTTGAGGGCAAGGCAACGATAAAAGTGGAGAACACGCATCATACTTTCTGCGTCAGAGAGCAGCATAATTAAAATTAATAAAATTATTCATTTCCGTTGGTAGTCTGTGAATTTTCTAAGATAGCACAAGGTTTTTTAAAATCTGTTCGCAAGATTCTCGAACTAATAAGTTATAAAATTAAATACCAGTTACAGCAGACATTTTGCAATTCTGTTTCAAAAAAATTCCTTTTAAAAAGAAATTTAGTCAACTTTCTTAAGACTACATAGGGGTAAATGGATCATTACACAAATCTCTGTACTAAAATTACGTTCGCCATTTCGGAATACCACGTTGGCCATCTTCTGGATCTAAAATGCCCTGTAGAAAAAAAAGAGAACTTTGAGGATTCAATCGAAAATCATAGAATAACACAATATATCACGGAAATAGTCACGTACGTAGCAGTACTCGTCCTGATCAGCATAACTTTTATAAAATAATTACGACGATTTAATGAAATTCTGAGCAAACGCACCATTGCACAATATGATCATAGATCACACAACCGGTCAGGTGCACCCAGAGAAAATTGGATTTTAGTAAACAATGTTTAAATGAAAATCTGTTTCCTGCATACACGAATATAACAGAGAAAATTGTGTACTAATTTCCATTCCTCGAGCAACAAGTGCTCTGCACAGCGCTACCACAGCCGGGACTAGAACGACGATACCAGCTCGTGTTCGTCCTGCGTACATACATATACACAGACGACAGTCGCGAGACGTTTCTAGATTAGTCCAGTTTAAAAAACGCGTTGCCTTCAACGTATTTCACAGGGATATACAGATTTGTGTGCTTAGTGCTAATCGCTTCAGCTCTTTCTAATCAAAAGTATCATGGCGGCTGAATACCATTGAACACTCAATTGGTTTCAATAATAATATAGTATTAATACTGAAACTTGGAGAGTAAAATCCGCTGACTTTTGAGGCTGAGGCTAGATTTGTTTACCATGAAATTTTCTTTCGGGAAAAAATGTAGTAATTCCATCATATGGTTGCCCATAAAAGGCAAACTGAAAGTAAATTTCTCGAAAATAAAGTCCTGTTCATTTCATATTTCAAGGAGCTTAAGCGTCCCTGGTACAGTAACAAATCTACAAGTAAAATTTTGAAGTTTCATGCGCCTGATAACCATTTATTTGTAGTTGCAATGATAGAACGCTTGCACTGCTTATAAATGCGTAGAGAAGTATACAACTTTTGGGATAAAATTTTTGTCCACTACACTACCAACAACTTCCGGGTGCACTTACTGACTTTTCATCACGAGCATTCCCCATGAGCCGCAAAACAGTGTTCCTCGAAGTCAGTATTCAATGAGCTACGTCAAACTTATATACTGCATACCCTGTGAGTTTGACGCACCCTCTGAGTTGGTCTTGACATCACAGATAAGGCCACACTCATCACGATAAAATGGTAACACCGTAGCCTTGCTTTGGCCTCCACAGAGCTACGGTGATGCATTCGGCTCACAGCAGGGAAGTCAGGGTTCGATACCCGGTTCAGCACACGGATTTCCATGGATCCACGGAGTGCTTCCCTGCTAAAACGGACCTTGAACTTTACATTTACCACATCACCCACGCGTCGGTAATCGTGAGACATTGACACCACCCAGCGATCTGCTGTGCGTCAACTGTGTAAGAATTAATAAAGTTTTGCCTCGCTCGCATATTGTATAAGGTGGGGTACAAAGGACGAACTTTCTAAAGAACTCAAAGGGAGTTTTTATCAGAATTCCTTTTTATACTTAACTGCCTTATTTTGCTTACAAATCAGATATTGCAAAAATTGCTCCCATGTGCAGCAGTGAATTATAGATAACTTCGAGTCGCCTTGTGTAATAATTCAAATGGACGAAAGTTTTCGTCCTTGTTGCCTGAGCTTGCACAAAGCGTGTCACACAGCACGGCCGACCAGCGCCTGCCCGCATATCTGCGCAATGTAATCACCCGAGAATTGACCGCTAATCTTGGAGCGTCTCAATGAAGCCGCTTCTGATCCGCTTTAATCTGTGGCTCGCCCACCACACAGGCCGCGTCCAATCTACCCTCAGTGAGGGGAAAAGAGAAGCCCTTCGAGGACGCCCATGATCAGTGAATGTGTACAAATGATTACTTTGGGTGTATGGTGTCTCTCCAGCTATCCCTCCTCCTTCCTCCCCCCCTCCCTGGGCTGCACATGCCAAGGTACTGTTCCTCAGATGAGCCACACGTGCTTCCCGTATGATTTGTCCAGTCGTAGTTTTGATGAAGGGCAATCCCTTGAAACTTGGAATTCAGGCTTTTGCTGCGTGTTGCTACAGAAACAACGTGGAAGAGTAAGGCAGTAATTACTTCAGATTTTAATTTAAAACACGGCAGGTTGTTGGAAAAGAGACTAGCTGTGTTATTGTTTTTCATCCCGTAAACTTATTTTGATATAAAATATGAAGAAATTTTGGTGATTCAGAATAGGTCTCTCGGTTCGTCGAAAAAAAATCAGAAAAACTAGATATAAATGAATTATGCAAGAAACAGCCAATTCATGATTCAGCTGTTGAAATACATCATGCTAGTTCGCAATGTAACTCTTTGCTCGAACACTTCCATTGTATTTTCTAATACTATGTGACAATTCAGATCATCATAACACGGTATTTCATCGCTCTCTACTGGGTCTTATGACAATTAAATTAATTTCTGTGTACTGTATGTGCATGAACGAAACGAATTTTCTTTTTTCTTATATGCTCTGTGAGGTGCTTAACAATTTCTTCTTGATATTTAGGCCCCAGTAAGATTTTATGGTTTACCAAGTTTACGAACTCACAGATGTGGCCAGTACTTCTTCATAATTCATGTTGACGACAGATTTTAAAAATATTACTCACATCAATAAAAAATTAAACGTCATAAACTAATCTGAAAACTTCCGTGTTTCCCGGTATTCTTGTTTTTCTAATTAGAATCGTAGTTCCCACGCGACAGTCTGTACGCAGCAATTGGATGGCCTCGACGATAGGGATGTGAGACAAGATCATTCTCTGCGTCATATTGATTTCGAGCGCTGCAGTTATTCAGTAATAACTGATATGATCTCACGCTCGCGCGCACCCAATGCGAGCGTGTTGCTCAGAGGGCATTGCTAAGATTAGGCTCATACTTTTTCTGAGGAACAACAGGTTCAAGTTTCTTGTCACTGCCCTAAGGGAGGTGGAAATGAATTTCGCTAGAGCAACAATAAAAGGAAGACCAGAGTTAAGTTCATTAAAGAAGGTGAAAAGATCCGTTATTTTGTGATGCTCAGATGCCTTACATGCTGTAGGTGTGTGTGTATGCGTGTGTGAGAGAAAGTTCGTTATTTTCGTTTCGTTTAAATAAAAAGTAAAAAATTTCCATGTTAGCACTGCTTTGTTTTTCGCACTATTGAATCGGTAAACTTGATCAGATTTTTGTGAATACTAACAAATTATTTCTAAAATTTGAAAACGGAAAAAATATATTGATGTTGAAGATTTCTAGAAAAAAACATTAAGGAGTGCTGCTTACTTCGTTGTCGTAGTCATTGAAATCATTTCCTTAATTTTCCCTAGATTTTCTTCATATTACAAATTTGAGCGTAATTTCAATGTAAAATAACACCTTATGCTCTAAAAATGTACAAATTTAGGCCCCATTAACATTACACTTTAGACTGAGACATTTTACAAGATCTAAACTCGAGTAACACGCCTGAACTTTCGATCAGTTTCCTGATAGGCATTTCTCATATTTTACCTAGTGCAACTTCCAATGAAATCAAGATCTTAGGAAATATACTGGTTCAGAAATACTCCAAAATATTTTCCAGGTTTTGCGCTTCCTTTCGGCAGGGGATAACACCAAAATCCATTCTAAATTCGCTGACCAATCACCACCGTCCCTGACTCAATAACACCACGCACCAGACCAACATATTTTTCCGCATCAGTCATATTTTTCCACACTTCATTCTGCCTTGCCGGTGTTCGGCAAAATAAGATTCCAAGCAGTGTGTATGAATATTAATATTTACATACTTTCTTGATTTCTTTCCAACAGCTTTTGTCGTTTCTTGTTCACGACCTAAATTTCAGAGTGAAAATAGCTCATAACTCATTAAAGCGTAGAATTAATTTTTTTGACACGTGGTGAAATACAGAATAAAAACAATGATAGCAAAAGGTAAAGTCAATAGATGTTTTAAGTAGTGCCTCTACATTTTTATTATGAAATAACTTATGAAAGGTCGAAGTGAAAGAAAACCAATTTATTTATTGAATTAGATTTTCAGTATCGCACCACCTACGAAATTGCATTTATTGCAGAAACTAGACAATAATTTTCTTCAAATATCATTTCATATGAAAATGGCTGACTAAGGAGCAGTTTCTGAAGAATATTAGCAAAATTCATCGAGGAATCGACTTTATGTATTAACATTTCATTATCCCATGGCAACGAACACTTCTCGTTATTACCTGAAGTAAATCTATACCTGCTTTTTAAAGCACACCATATACAATTCTCCAAAGATTCCAGTTTAAATACGAGTCTTCCGATACTGAAAGTCTGAATAATTTCAGCAAAGTATGAATCGCAGTTAATTTTCGAAGTGCGCCTGAATATGAAATTTCGTAACGTGCAAGTTGAATTGCTCTGTCCGGATACGAATAAGTAATCGAAACATCAGAGATCGTTCAGTCACCATGACGACAGGAGGTTACACCTTAAAATACAAGCAGAAGTTCTGAGAGTGAGCGCAATTGCACATCTTCTCACACTTATCTCATATTTCTCCCTACAACATATTGTACCTTTAGATCAGTTAACTTTTCCAGCATGAATGTTGCCTTTACACGTTGACAAACGTTCAGAGCTGGAAGCTGGAGCTTAATGTGTATTTATCTCACAACAGCAATAGCAAAAGGTGACATTAGTGAGCTACTTCTGCAGAGATTTTAAACTAGAGACATCATTTGGTGGCTGAAGAAAAAATTTAAGAATATACACAGTATGCATGCCAACGACCAACAAAAAGTGGTGCTTTCTCTCACGTTGTGCATTTGGAGCAGCGAAAACCCGACTCTGGCAAATGACATCGCAGGCTGGATTAGCAACAACTGTGCACTTGTGTAACATTTGGGGCGTTATGCTGCAAAAGAAGCGTGCACGACGGCACTCAATGCTGCGTAAAGTGCACTGCACGACCATCTCTGTTCTCGCGGGCACGATTAACAATGGTTGTGTTCGTGTTTTTCCCACTCATGGAAGCTGGCAAACACTCCCTGAAAACAAAGAATAACCATTTCACAGCATGAGACATCAGAAGCGTGAGTACACATATTTTCGACAGAGCGTCGTGGAATAGTTGTAGATAAAAGTATCTTGGTCGCGTGTACTGCGAAAAGTTGTCGAAAAGTGTGCGTGTGAGGCGGACGTTAGAACGCAAACCATAACAAGCGCCGGGGCATCAAAACAGCTTTCAACACTGTCTGCGTAGTCAGACGCTGTAAAAACACTCGCTTTGGCAACGGTTCGCTCTGCATGCTAATGTCCTGCGAGGGCGATCTGAGCGAGAGGGGACCGAGGGTAGACGAGGGGCGGCGCAAGGCACAACAGACGAGAGCTCCAGCAAAACACCTCAGCCATGACAGAATGTTTTGCACGAGACAAAATTAGGTTTTCGACGTCCAAAACTCCGACGTCAGGGCTGTGCTACTCTGTTCATGAACACCATGCCAGCATCCGATTTTGAGAACAGTACTCTGCTATCGTAAGTTTGTATTAAGAGTGAGCTGATAACCTTCATGCTGATGAAAAATGTAGGTTTCATGGCAAAATGTTTCGTAGTGAACGATTAAAAAGTTTTGACTTCGGCGCTTTTAGGCGTCAGCAGCTAACATTTTTGCGATGGTTGTTGAGCAGATCACTCAGTGGAAAAAGTAATTGCTCAAGCGGGAGCGGAAATACATTACTCTTCTGTCCATGGACTTGACGTCAAATTACAGGCTGTACATCGAAAACCTTGTCATGTTCCCAATAGAATGTGCTCATCAAAACCAACAGGAAAATTCGGTCTTTAAAGCAAGTTTACTTCGGTTTATGCACCATCTTTTTAACGAGCCTGTCTACTTTGTGCATTAGGTCATATTGGTCAGAGATTTTCGTTCCAAACACTTTGATCTTAGAATATCACGGACTGCTTCGCTGAAGTAAAAATTATTTAGTCGAACAGTATAAGCTCACAGCACAGCTAGCAGGAATCCGCTCGAGATGAAATAGACCATCAGGCCTGTCGCCGAGTCAGTTATTCGAAAGTCAACTTTGTTTGGTCATTGGGTTGGTCAGTATACGTAACATCTTAACGGTCTCGACGAGATACACGACACACTTTCTTCACTCTTAAGATCTTCTATTCTGATCATGTACATATAATTGGGGGGAGGATCCATTAAACTATACCAAGATGTACTCATATATGCTTCGCTGATTAATTCTTGAAGGTATTCAAACTTGTGCTTTAGCAACGGCACACGACTGCCGGTTCCATCTTGTCAGAGTTCTTTGTGAGAAGCATTTGCCTTTGCTTGGTGCGGATTCGTAACTTTAGTAATTTAAATTTTTGGACCCTCGTATTTCCACTTCATGTACAGTGAAGAGATTGTTTTTTTAGATAATAAAATCCATGCACGTACTTGTAGACCTCGATTTGATCGCCTCTAAAGCGCCGGTGCACAAAAGTCGGAAGTTTTAGCTTCTTAAGTCTTTCTTCATATAACAAATCTTTCAGGTAGGGTTCCAATCTGGTTTTCATGACCTGTACGTTCTCCAGAAACTATTTTTCTCTATCCCCTAAAGGAACACGTCCTGTATTGCCAACGTAGTGTGTGGCCTGACAATGGCAGTGCACGGTAATTTCATGGACTCAGAATCTAAGTATGAATATGCGATGCATATTCTGCTCAGCCCAAGTGGCCTATTTGTTTTGTTTAATTTCACATCAATATGCTGTGAGCAACGCAAATTAGAATCAATGTTCACTTCAAGGTCCCCTTCAACATTTGATTGAGGCAGATTTTTCCTGTATGCACTAAATAGTGTGTCTCGCATGGTACGCTAGTGATACTGTTACTTCCTTCCTACGTGCAAGACCCTACACTTTCCAACGCTGAAGTAAAGCTGATACCAAGCTGTCAACCCAGCCAACTAAATTACCCATATCTTATGGATTCTGTCGCACTGTTCATCTTCATCTGCTCGTCCATACTTCTTCGTATCGTCGACGTACATGGTGCACCTATACTGCTAAGTGGTAGTGGAAGATAATTGATAAATGCTACGAAACACACGGGCCCCATAACACTTTTCTGAAGCCGGAAGCACTCCGCCTTTAACGTCTACCTAGTCTGGAGTGATACAATTCAGAATAACTCTGTGGCCCCGTCCGATGCGGAAGTCTCTCATCCAGTTTCATACGAGGCTTATTATTTCTAATGCCTCTAGCTTATGTAAGAACGGCTCGTGCGGGATAAAGCACAAGAGCTTAGTAAAATCTTAACAAACGGCATTCATCGACAATTTACCGTCAAAATCATGGGTCCTCCAGTTGTGGAAGAAGATTATTCGGGCAGGACCTGCTAGACACAAATCTATGCTGATGATCCGAGACGAGGTCATTACGTAAATCTTACCCTACCTTCAGGTGGCACCCAGTGATAGCGATGAATTGCCGTTTACCAAATTAATAAATACTTTGTGTGAGTCGTGAGGCCTTCATTGACTCATAGGGCCGTGTAATTGCGCACAATTATTGCACTTCAATCAATGAGCTCAATAGTATGTGTGATTATATTATACAATGGGCAGTACCCAAGAAAAATTTGAAATACTACGGACTATTCGGAACTATAAAAATGTCATGAAATGCATTTAAACGCAAGAAATATGGTGTCATTCTGTCATAATGTACCTAATATAATAAGTAACTTTAACCATAATTTTCAAGTGTTACAAAGTTAAACATTGGGTATTTGAATAATACTTAGCCGTTATAGCTTGCAAGATGAAGAATTTTATGACCAAGTTTCCATCTGGATCACCAGCACTTTGCAACTTATAGTTCGTAAGATTATTTCAATCGACGACTGAGAATTGTGGGAGCTCCGGGTCCAGAATAAGGATTTCGAGAGATTCAAACATTGATAGAATAAAACACTAACAATTCGATTACTGATATTAATCATGCAACGAACTAATAATTATTCGTATGCAACCCTCTATCCTTCTATTAGTTACTTATAATATTTGATGCTCAAAATGATGTACTTCATTTGTCTTAGAATCATTCAATAGCTGAAATTTTTTAGATATTGCGGTAGGTTCTTCTGTGGTACGGCATTTAAGATTTGACCATCATTTGGTTACGCATTAGGTGCTGTTGAACGGTATTTCATC